>JAVJIX010000029.1:6800000-7032500 GCA_036785185.1 Paratrypauchen microcephalus | reverse complement strand
GAACAGAGAACTTTGGAGATAATAATGGGTACTCAAACATGAATGAAACAAAACACATCTCCAGGTATGTTTTTGAGGAGGTTGCATAATGTTAATGTAGCGGGACATTTTTAACGGATTCATGTAAGAGTCTGGTTAATGCACCGGGCCCGCGTCTCACCGCGTCTCACCGCGTCTCACCGCGTCTCACCGCGTCTCACCGCGTCTCACCGCGTCTCACCGCGTCTCACCGCGTCTCACCGCGTCTCACCGCGTCTCACCGCGTCTCACCATGTCTCACCATGGGCAGTTCGGCTCTGGGCCGCGCGTATTCCGCACGTAAGCCGTCGGGGGGGACACGTTCTGCACAGACGGAGACACAGGGGGAGTTTTTTTCGCTGAAAACGCGCGGAGCCTGCATAAACTAAGCCACACAGACCAATTTTCTGGAAAATTCTGGAAAAGAAATCAGCGTGAGAAATGCCATGTGTGGCGTGTGAGCGTGTGAACACGTTGAATTGCGTGTGTCACACTCTCAATGCGTGAGACTTGAGAGCCCTGTGTTCCATAATATAGGATCTTTAAAATTTTGTGTTGTTATTGGAACTATGGGATCAAAATTGGCATGGATATAAAGCCTTTTCTTTATTATCACTACCAGTTTTGTGACTACGCTTCCCAGAAAAGCATGGATCAAACGGGGTGATGTCATTCAAACTCCAGTAACACAAGTTACTGCATTAGTTTAGTTTAAGCTCTCCTTCTTGCACTTACTCACTCACTTCCTGACATCAGTAAGTGTCCCCAAACATCACTCATCTTTTTGTCAATGAGTTCATTCTGAGTGGCTTTAAAGTGACTGTAAAAGGCATTAAAGTAGTTACAGTATCGAATCAAAGAAATAGTCAGCGTTTTTCCTCATGACAAGTTTGGCATCTGAACCTGCTGATCACTGCTGGATGCATGCCCTCATCTGACTTTACACTTTACACTCCCCCACTGTTTAGGTGAAGCTTCTACGTTCACATAAATGCATTAAAGTCAGTGGCCTAATGTGAACTACTGAACTTAAAAAGTATTATTTGGGAAAAAATTGTGCTTCAAAATTGATGTTCGCTGCCACAACCTAGCAGAAAAATAATACGAATGCACTGGATTTTTAGACCCTCAAAGAGCCCACACCAGTTTCATATTAGGCAATGTGGGTTAAGTGTCTTGCCTATGGACACAATGACACCTGGTATTCCCAAGTACTACCCAAGCCTGACTCTGCTTAGCTTCTGATATCTAGGCCAGGTTACAGATCAGATTTTTGGATAGGCAAGACTGTTCACAGAAAGATGACTATGGTACTTGGTTAGCAAGAGAAAACACATGGAATTTAATACATGCAAAATAAGTTTAATGCCATACTAAGGAATATTCCAGACAAAACAATCACATCTTCATAAGTCAAGTAGATCCCTTCCAGAAATGTTACATAGAGCAGCTTTAAGATTATTGTCACAGTAATCACTTTGGTTTTGTGTATTTGACTGAGATTTTTTTGGTACAGGGACAAACGGTCTTATACAGATAGTATCTATGTTTATCTGGTTGTCCATGCTTTAATTTGATTGGGATGTTTGCCAACAACAAAAAGGCCCCACAAAGTCTGAGAATCAAACTCTTCTCTTTTCCAGAGAATGGACAGAATAATGGACATACAACACATAATACACAATATTTTATGTTTCTTTATGTAAATTGTGTCAATAATATTTCTTGTACAATATTGACAATGTTTGCTATACCCAGACAGAAAAGGGTTTATGGCTGAACTTAAAGGTGCACTGCGTAACTTTTCAGTTTGGGGGTTTGCTACCATGGAGATGCTATTGCTTTGTCTGTAATGCTCCACAATATGATCACCTTTTTACAGATCTCACATGTAAATTGGCCTGGAGGCATCTCCTGTTGGAAGTAAGGCTATAACATTTCCATGGAGACAAGTAACTGGCAGGTTCCTTACTAAAAATGTTACACAGTGCACCTTTAAGACTCTTGGCAAAAGCCAAAAATGGAAGTCAAATTAATAAGACATTAGTCTGATAAAATGTTCACAGTGACAAAAACTGCAGCAGTAGCCAGCAGCTCTGCAGATTATGTCTCTAATGTAAATGACATCTGACGATTTATCTGACGATTCTCCTCAGAGGACTCAAGTCCAGTTTTGAAACGTCTAAAATCACTTGTAACCAAATGACATAATCAGCCTACTCTGAAGTATCTATTCACTATAATAAGGACTGGCATTTCTATCTTAGAACATCTCTGTGAAAGCAGCATCCACCATACATGCTATGTTCCACAGTATGGCATTTAACTCTATTGTCTCTATAGTGACAAGCAGGGGACACCACCAGGCCAAGTTCTAAGCCAGATATTGGATGTGATGAAAGCACAGTAAGACTGCATAAAGAATGTTGTACAAGATATTTTTGAGCAATAAAAATATCAGTAATTGAGTAAATGATCAAAGTCATACAGACAAAGCAATTATCTATCTACATGGAGAAAAGCAGGGAGTGGTCCCTCCACCAGAAAAAAATACAGCTTTAAGACAAACTTCCTTATCCAATTTTGCGTGTAGAGTAGAGCTGTCAGTTTAACGCGTTAATTAGATTAATTAATTACACTGCTAATTAACGTGTTATAAAAATTAACGCATTTAATTATGAGCGGCAATTCAATGCGCGTGCATTTTAAATTTGGCGTGCGAGGCCTTTGAAAGGCAAGTTTATTAATAAAAATGTGACGGAGGTGTCCTCGGGGAGAGCACGTGAAGACGCGCATGCCCGTTTCCTTATCTGCTGCGCTCCGCATGCCTTTTTCATTATCAACAGTGTTGGGCAAGTTACTCAAAAACTGTAATGCACTACTTATTACTTGTTACTGTCATTTTAAAGTAATGCCTTACATTACAATATTACTCTAAATAAAAAGTAAGGCATTACACTACTTTTGCATTACTTTAGTTACTCTCGCCAAAATGACTGGAAATAAGGATTTGGCAATCTACAGTGCAAATCTCTCATGTGCCATGACTTTCACCTGGGTTGTATCGTTCACTGTCCCATCCCCTCCTTTCCTGACTAATTTCGTGGTGCTATGGCACCTCTGCAAGTGCTTCGTCAAATTGCTTGTACTGCATTTCGACGTGGAAAGAGGTTTGGGATTCACACACAGTGTGCATTTAACTAAAATGTTCTTGGAGTCCTTATTTTGAATGAAGTGAAAGTAGTGGGCGTATGCCCATCTTGAAAAGGAGCTAGCACTATCCGATTCTTCTGGTTCTGTCATCCTTTGTCAGTCTGCCAGTTCGAGACGAAGTAAAAGGAAATGGAATGGTCTGCGCGGACTTTTATATCACTAGCTGATCTCGCGGAACTTTGTATGAAATGTAATGTTCTGCGCAGACTTATCAGATTCAGTAGCTGATCTCGCGGTGATCTGCAAACTTTGTATGAAGAAAACGCAAAACCCACAAAAACAAAGCAGGTTAAAAATGCATTGTAATGGGCGTTACTGGCATTGTAACGAGTAATATATTACCGATTTTCTTCCCTGTAATGCGTTACATTACTGTGTTACACCAAAAAGTAATGCATTACAGTAATTAATTACTTTTGTAACGAGCTACTCCCAACACTGATTATCAACCATAAACAAATTCCCCATAACCTCTCTAGCGTGTTCTGCCGCAACTAAAGGTGCACACAAAACTAAATCACACAAAACCCGATTCATCACTCACCCGCGTGCTGCCGCCTTCTCCCTCCTCCCGTGGTGCGATCTACACATCCGCGCCGGTATCTTAAATCCTCAGTTTCAGTCCCAGTTTCGCGGATTCCGGGGGTCATGTGAGCCATGAGTAATTTGCACGGGCAATTATTTGTATTCTCTGTATATTTGAAGCTTTGTATATTATTTATTGACGTTGCTCGAAAGCTACTGTACCTGCTCACCTTTTGTCATCAGAAATATTAGCCATGTAATAGTGGAATGTTGTAAATGAGCTTTCGAATGAATGTTATGTAATGTGGAAGGGGGATTGGGGGTATATAGGTGCACTCTGCAGGTCTGCCAACAGTCTTGTCTTGGTTACAGTGGAGGTAACGTGCGCTGAGAGAAAGAGAGGGAGCCAAAGACTGAAAGACTTAAAGACTTAAAGGGGAAGTCTGCAGTTTTTTCCCTGTACCACTATAAATCACACATTTGACACCTTTTTTGACACCTGTATTGTGCACATTTGACACCTTTTTTGACACCTGTATTGTGCACTTTGCACAATAAACCACCTAAAAAAATGTATTAAGAAGCGATTAATTAGATTAATTAATTACAAATCCTGTAATTAATTCGATTTTTTAATCGCCTGACAGCACTAGTGTAGAGATAGATTTTTTTCATGGCCACTGCCGATGCTGATTGTTTAGAATCTAGAGGAACAGATGGATAAGCTAGGCCGATCTCTTTGGGATGATTTTGATAATTTTTCCCTAAATTATGTAATTTAAATTTACTACAAGAGAGTTGTGTAGTCAACTTTTGTACAGTTACCTCTTCGCATTTAAGGATTCAAATAAAGCAAATACCATTTTGGATTTTATTCATAGACTGTATATATAAATGCACATAGATAATGCGCTTGGATTACGGTTATGGTTAGGGTTAGCCGCCACGTCCCAAATAGAAAGTTTGCATGTGGGATCTTCTGGCTCCTTCTGACTTATATTAGAATATTGTGGCCCCTCTCTTTGTAATTGCTGTAGTGAGCCTCGTCATTTTGGCTTTAAAATGTGCGTATTAACCCGCTCTATGTGATCCTGGTGTTATTTTGCCTGTTAAAAAAATCCTATTCATAATATTGACATTTCATTTGAGTGGCGCTGAATGCTATGGGTGATGTCACGCTCAAGTGCAAATATATTGTATAAACAGCTCTAAGCAGTCAAAATAAGTCTGTTTACTGTTTGCATCTAATTAGAAAGCATTATATTTTCAGAGAGTCTGTGACGAATAATTAAGATTGCTAATAAGGTCCGTCTTTAACATAGACTATAACCAACTCAAATTTCAGTTTAATCAATATTTGTGGTCTTTCCCCTCCAAAAGAGCGTGATTACAGACACATACCACTGGGTTATCCATCTCTGATCCGTCCGATTTGCACTAATCTACGCCACATTGTTTGCCATAAGTATTTCCATGCACAACAAAAAAATAAAACTACACAACTCACTTTGAGCATTTAAGTTTGGGCCACTATTGGCCATTTAAGTTTAATACAGTTCTATGGGTTGGGTTGGACCTCTTCCCAGTTTGAGTCTTTTGTGATTCAGGAATTTGCACAACGAAATAAACAGAAAGTGGACATTTTGGGGCGGCCATATGTAGGACCCCGGGCTGGTGAGGAGGTGAGAGAAAGGGCCATTCTTCCTAGGAAAAACACAGGATTTGTTTAGAATTTGTGTGTGGGAAAAGTGTCTCATTAGCAATGACTAAAGGGTAGAACACAAGAAAGTACTTCCATATGGTACAAGGATAGACTCTGGGGCAGATCTGCATCTGTAGACTATGTTTGGAGTTACATGCTAAAGAAAAGTGAAAATAAAAGATTGAAATAAATAAAATAAATACATATTGAGTAATTTAGTTAATTTCTTGTTTGAATGCTGTACATTTTGGGGAAATTTATACTGTAAACACCTTTGGAATTGCCAGTCTCTACTGAACTAACAAGGTAGCTGTTACGTGAAAAGTCCCTCAGTCGTCCAGGTAGCTGTTAGCTTGAAAACTACTGCCACATGACATCACAAGGTGGAACAGAGCACTTTGAGCTTTGGAGATGTAGACAGATTAATAATAAAGGGTTACTCAAACCTGAATGAAACAAAAGAAACTCCATGTTTTTTAATGAGGGAACAGCATTATAATATGGCTAAAAGTCTACAAGAATCAGTATAGGAGTGTTTTTTATTGTAACTGTGCAGTCGAAATTGGCATGGATATCCTTTTCTTTATTAAGACAACTGAATTTGAGTATTTTTTTGTGACTTCACTTCTCACAAACAAAAAAATAAAAGCATCCGGCATAGATGTCTCCACCTGCTATCACCATGTTAGCAATACAAGCATGCAAACTTTGGTGTCATTTCAGGGCAAAAAAAACAAGAAGAGGAAAAACAATGGTCTTCCTGTAGCCCCCACTTCTCAGCAGCCTGTAATGTGGCCCAATAAAGCTCATCCAATGAGCTTCATCAACCAGCCCATGTATAACCAGGCTATGTACCAGCAGGCCCACGGCATCCAGGCCATGTACAGCCAGGTCCATGGCAACCAGGGCATGTATAACCAGGCCCATAACAACCAGGCCATGGACAACCATGTCCTGGAGAGCCAGCCTCTGGATGACCAGGCCCCGGAGAGCCAGACTCTGCAGCATCTTCCTGTGGAGACTTTCGTCTTTGAGGGCAATCCAATGGAGGGCATTCCCCTTGAGGCCTTTTTGAAGCAGGCCCATGACAATATTGTACATGTGCAGGCCCTTCAGTCACAGCCTGAGACATCAGCCCTGTACGACCAGGCCTTGCTCAACCAGGTCCTGGACAAACAGGCCACTGACAATCAGGCTATGAACATCCAGACTTTGCAGAATCTACCCATGGAGACCTTCTTACTGCACATTTAACTGCTGCATCTTCCATTGCACATTTTTGATGCACACTGCACATTCTGGACATCTGTAAATAGGTATTTATTTATTCTTTTGCACTGCTTTTAGATTTTAGATTTTTGTCTTAGATAGTTTTTGTATTGTCTTTATATTGTATTTTGTACACTGTCTGTTTGCACTGCTTGGCCAGAGAGAAACGAAATTTCGATTCACTGTATGTTGAACACATATGGCAGAATTGACAATAAAGCTGACTTTGAACTTCTTGTTTGAGGGCATTCCAATGCAGGGCATTCCTCTGGCGGCCTTCATGAAGCAGGCTTGTGACAATGATGTTCAGGTCCAGGTTCTTAAGTCACAGCCTGAGACGTCAGCCTCCACAACCCCAGATATTTAGACAGCCCTTTATGCTGTCAGCACAATAAAAAAAATTGCATTTAATTCCAAATAGACAGTTTAATCAAAGAGGATACCAAATCCAGTGTTACATCTTTTAGGATGAACATATTACAGTTAGCAACTTTACATTTACACCTTACAATGTGTTTTAGTTATGCAAGTATCAACAATCAGGACGAACACCTAACAATACAATACATTTTCTCAGACTGTTAGTGACATGTTAAAGGTCCCATGGCATGAAATTTTCACTTTCTGAGGTTTTTGAACGTTAATGTGAGCTCCCCTACCCTGTTTACGCCCCCCCCCCCATGGCTAAACGTTGCGAAATGTGTAAACTGAGCATTTGCGATCCTTTTCTGCGTTTGAAAAAAAGACAGCCCAAACGGGCGATTCTGAACAGGGGAAGTTTCTGACGTCACATTCAAGAAAAAATGCACATGCAGTTCCACCGCCCGTCTGGATGTTTCTGGAAATCACGCCCAGAGAACTTGGACTGCAAACGAGTTATGCAATGCGAGATGCGTTTTTTTATTTGCCTGGAGGCACGTGAGAGTGTTTCCAGGCTCGGATGTCCTTTATCCGAGCCTCCGAACCTCTGAAACAGCAGTGGTTTAATTTTATTTTCTGTGGAAATGTGTTTATTTTTCAATGGAGATCGTCTCATATCTTCCTCCCATTAAAACGCGGAAGTGGGGCCAGCGCACATCGCACCGGTAAAGAGGAAAGAGCGAGTGGGGTTTGGCCACACCCCCACCCGCTGCTCTGGCCTGTCTCTGTCCTCCTCATTTGCATTCAAGCAACAACGCCCATAATTAAGTGTTTGAGAGACATATTTATGACTCTGTGTTCATGAGGCTTTCTCATGCAATGAGTCTTGATTTTGAAGAAGGATTCATTTACAGTATTAGGGAACCATTAAGGTGCCATATAAAAGCATCAAGAAGTATCATGTCATGGGATCTTTAAAAGAAGCTGAGGGGTTAATGAATGCAAATAGCAGCCTTTAGCATTTGAACATAGGCAGGTGATAAAACTGAGTACTTTCGCAGATTTGTTTACTTATCTTACACTACATGTTCAGTCTGTACTGGGTTCAATCTGCGCCAGTCCCAAAGTGGGTCTTAACTCCTCCCACAATCACATTTCAAATAGCATTACTAACTCGAGCAGTACCTGGAGGACTAAAGGGAGAGTGAGCGGGGAGGAGAGGTGGGGTCTGGAACAACAGGTACAGAGTTTAATTTAGCATTTAGTTCCACTTTAACAGAATGAACTTAATAACAAACTATTTTCAGAGGTCCTATATTACACAAATTGACTCTTGAAGGTTTATAGTTAAATATAGTGGAGCACATGACATCACAAGTATGATTCTGAAAAAAGAAAAATATACTATATTTTTCTTTTTTCAAACATGTTTTAATCAAGTAAAAATCAAACTATAGTAACAATGCCGTATCTACTCACTCTCCGGTCTCCATAGTTCTCTTTGTGTCTGAACCTGGGGCCCCTCATGTCTTGTCACTGTCTCATCACAGCCCTCCACCCCGGCTTACTCCTGGTACAAAACGCAACATCCCTCCACAAATTATGAAAATAAATAAATAAAATAAAAACGATAAAAAACTCCACTCTCCCAGTCTGTATCTCATCACAGTGTCTGCTCAGTGGAGTGTGAGGTTGTGATGAAAAGCACAAGGAGGAAAAAAAGAGAGAGACGCAGCATCTTGTCTCTCTCCCTCTCAGCAGTACTCGCAATCATTTACCCCAGCATCTCCCCCCTCCAAACTGGGTCAAATGGGGGGAGGGGAACGCCGTGGATGGTTTAATACCTCACACAGGGGCAAAAGGCAGACAGGGATTCAAAGGGGAATTTCAGGACAGGCTTCTGGGGGGAAATTATATTCCAAAGCATTGAGTCAATAGAGAAAAGAGATTAGTGGGTTTGAAAGAATACATGAGTTAATTGAAGGTTTCAATGTGTAAATTGTTTTAGAATATGTGTTTTGATAATGCATTTGACTAGAGATTATGGGCTATACATAATTGTCCTACTACATTACACTACTACACTGTTACACTATTTTCTGATCTCTGTTATAATGCTGTTTCCTCATCAAAAATATTCCTGGAGTTGTGTTTTTCTTCAATCACAAATATTAAACACAAAACCCTACATATTTAGGCTGAGTCCTTTCAAACAGAAAACACTCTTTGCACTTTGTGATGTCATGTGGTAATACAGGAAGTGATCCTCTGTGTTTTTTCTTTTAACTCCATACACCTTTACTAGAATCATTTGGATAATTTCAGAGCTGGTAATTTCAGAGAGGTAAAATGTAGGTGTTAACTACCATTGCAGGACATCACAAAGTGGAACAGAGCATTTTCAGGTATGTTTTTAAGGAGGTAACAACATTCTAACATGGCTAAAATCTCACAAGAGTCAGTTTTCTGTAATATTGGACCTTTAACATGCAAGGGCCACATTTGAGGATAAATTGATGCAAGGTTTTTGTTCAGGAGCACTGAGCTAGAGGAACTGAACTTGAGACTATAGTCCTGTCATGATAACAAAATTTGAGGCACAATATATATCGCTACAGAGAAATATTGTGATAAACAATAAAAGTGAAACTACTACTGACACAAAGCAGGATAATCCCAGTAAACCAGTTTTAACTGTAAATAGACAGTTTCATTAAAAGACCAGAGCTGTAACAAATAAAAAGCATAATGAATCAATAATTAGACATAGAAGTTGTTTATTCTATCCACTACAGCTACAATCTTACCTTACGACATTAAAATGGCAGAAATCGCTCCACTATTGCAAAGAAAATGTACACGCAATAAATACTGAGCCCCAAAATACATTGTTCCAACTTGAGAGCTCTTACTGTAAACAGAACATGGCCACTTGGCTCAACCATAATCACACCTAATATGGATAATTCTGCAACAAGAAAAATCTGACCAAATCTTGCTCAACATCTGGAGATATGTCTCATGTTCCTGTGGCATAGAAGAATGGGTCAAATGCATATGGCAAATTTCACTACAATACACTGTGTAACTTTTCCGGTGAAGAGTGGTTCATTCATGCTTGTTTCCATGACATGTTATTGCTTTGCCTGTTTACTATTGTCCATTTATTGAATTACATATACTGTTTAGCTAAAAAAAAAGAAAAAAAAGCTTGAAAGCATAGATCTAGCTTGTAATTTATCCTTGTAGTGTCACCTACTTGTGAATTTAATGCCATGCTGTGGAATCTTTTAGTCACACTCCATGGAGCAGGTAACAGACCCTTCACCGCAAAAGTTACATATTGCTCTTTTCATTTTAAGGTTAAGGAATTTTAGAAGACCTCAAGGTTGTCCAGCAGCTGGTTACAAACTGCTAAACCAAAGTCAAAAAAAGATGACAAAATTGAAAAGATGGACTAGGAATGCAATACAATAAAAGGCATTTTGTCTTTATAATATTTTAGAAAATTGCATAGTTATATCATTACAAAAAACTCCCACATGTCCTTGACTTGTCAGGAATTAAAGCATCAAGTAAATACAATTTTCCAGTTGTCATATTCAGAGTACTTATCCTCTGCATCACTTTGAGCTTCTTCTTGCTCTCCCTCTGTCTCTTCTCCCTCTCTCTCTCCATCACGTGCCCCTCTCATCCCCCTCTCATAGCCAGTACTCACGCCGTGCTATGAACTGCAATAAAAGATCTTCATTTGATCTGGTGCTAATCGCTAATACTGAAAGTCCCAAACATATTTCTTATCACTTTGCTGAGACAACCATTTTATTTCATATGAACAAAATCAGCATAAATCCACTCTGAATTCATATCTTTTCACTCAAGTCTAAGCCAGTCAAACTTTAGCTCTTCTGATCTTGTAGTTTGTCACTGCTTCATATGTATTTATCGCTTTGCTCTCATCTCAATACGTCTTTACACTTTGGACACTTGACAACTTGACTTCAAAGTTGCTTCTGTGCTGTAAGCAATCTCCATCTGAGACGCTGTAAATCAGTCCCATAACCCTTCACTTGATGTTTGACAGTGGAGTCCCCATTTAGCTCAAACTTGAGCACATGATAAATGTCCCAAAATGGCCACTGTAAGTCTCAGGGTCATCTCTGCAGAGTCAGCTCGGGGGAGTAACTGCTTATTTATTGCCTGAGTTCTTTACTGTTATACCCTAAACTACACCATCTGCAGCTGTAGGGTCCAAGCTGGAGTAGAGGAGGATTAGAGGAGGTCTGATATTTAAAATAAACTCATTAATCACATATTGTCAATATTGTATTACATCCATGTTATAAAGTTGTTTCCTTATCACAATCATACCTGGTGAGGTAACAACATGGCTTACAGCTCACAAGAGTCAATTTAGTGGGGGACCTTTAAAGTGATAGCACAGTGCAACTGATAATTGTATTTTTGTCTAAGATTAAAGGTGCACTATGCAGCCTTCATGAAGTGTTCACTACCTGCTTGTCTCCAAGGAGATGCCATCCTGGAATGTTCCACACCATGGCATTCATTTGATCTATATTGATGGATACAGGCAGCTCATAATAAGAATTCAAGTTTTTGAAGGTATATGTTTTTAAAAACACCAGTTGAATAATTCAAGGAGGCAGGGAGTCTGAGTGGGCTTTGTTCGTGGCCTCTATTATCGATGCGGCCGCTCTTAGCTGTGGTCGTAATGTCTGTGGTGCCTGTCGCGGCAGCAATCCCCAAATCCGGTGGTGGACACATGAAGTATGGGGTGCAGTTAGGCTTATCAGCCTTTGTTGGCTCGTGGGACTCCTGAGGCAGCTGAAAGGTACCGGCGGGCCAAGTATGCTGTAGCCTGGGCAGTCGCAGAGACAAAAACTCGGGGTTGGGAGGAGTTCGGAGAGGCCATGGAGAAGGACTATCGGACAGCCTCAAAGAAATTCGGGCAAACCGTCTAACCGTCTGTGTTTTTTTAAAGATCCTATGACATGGTACTTCTTGATGCTTTTATATGGCACCTTAATGGTTCCCTAATACTGTAAATGAATCCTTCTTCAAAATCAAACCTCAGTGCATGAGATATGACTCTGACTGTCTTCATGAGGCTAAATATGTCTCTGAAATGCTTTATTCTGGGCGTTATTGCTTGCTTTTTCCTGGATTAGCGGTGCACTGTGCACTGGCCCCACTTCCGTGTTTTAAGAGCGGAGGAAGATATGCCACGCTTTCCATAAAAAAAACACATTTCCACAGAAAATAAAATTAAACCACTGCTGTTTCAGAGGTTCAGACGCTCAGATAAAGGACATCCGAGCCTGGAAACACTCTCACGTGCCTCCAGGCAAATAAAAAAACGCATCTCGCATTGCGTAGCTCGTTTGCGGTCCAAACTCTCTGGGCGTGATTTCCAGAGACAGTGGGTAGACATCCAGAGGGGGGTGGAAACCTTTCCGCGAGTGTGACGTCAGAAAGTTCCCTTGTTCAGAATCGCCCCTTTGGGCTGTCTTTTTTTCAAATGCGGAAAAGGATCGCAAATGCTCAGTTTACACATTTCACGACTTTTAGCCATGGGGGGGGGGGGGGGCTAAACAGGGTAGGGGAGCTCACATTAACGTTCAAAAACCTCAGAAAGTGAAAATTTCATGCCATGGGACCTTTAAAATATTATTCAATATTTTTACATTCTTTATCACATTAGATCCTTAGTGTCTTATATATGTAGTTACATGTCATTAAATCATCATTATAACAGTGATCCTCTCATATTGTGACCACGCCTCCCACAGCAGCTCTCTGATAGATGCAAAGAGCAGATTTGAGCGACTGACTTTTCATAATCCTCGTGCCTCAGCTGCATGAGACCAGATCATTTCAGTCATTTAACCAGAGTCTGAGAAAACACTGAGAGCCACACTGCCCGTCCATTTGTACCAAAGATTTCTAATAATTTGGATTAAGGATGATTGACAGGTGGATAATAATGATTTAAAACCCTCTGGTATTGTTATAAAAATAGGGGCACTTGAACATTTCTGGGATAAATCTCTGTTTTTGGACAAATCTGCTGGGACAGGGGAGACAGGGCTAAAAAATTGGGTTTTTAATGACAGTATTGATTTAAAAGAGAACAGAGAATGGAGGAAGCACAGAGCAGTGGGCATGGTTGAGGGTTAAGGAAAACAATGACCTCTTGAATTGAGAAGATTACTCAGACCTACATGAATCACTCTAAATACAATTATGAGAAGAGAAAACAATTATATTATGTATAGATTTTAGATTTTGTAGATAAGTATAATCAACTCAAATAATTACTAAAATGCTAATTCAATTTAAACTCACCTAGATACTGTTTACAGTGCATCAACCTGTCCTGAGACTGAGACACCCCTTCTCCCGCTACTCTACTGGTTTATCAGGGAATGAACACTTAGTAGTACGTAGTAAACTTGGGGAAAGGTAACTGATTTGTCTGCTATTAATGTTCATATCTTGATTTATAAACAAAATAGCTAAATAAAAACACAAGGATCATGTAAAGCGGGTTAATAAGAACATTTTAAGACCAAAATGAGGAGCCTGACTGTAGCATTTACAGAGAGAGGTTCTTTCAATAGAAAGTGGATTGGAGCCATGGTCAGTGGAGCTGAAAGCATGTCTATGCTCACTTCCTATTTGGAACACGGCAGTTATCAGGTTAGCTATGTCCATTTCTATATAGAGTACAATTGTCTCTGATCAATTGAAAGACAATTTCAAATACCAGATCAGTGGCTGGGTATGCCCTCAAAGATAGTGTGAGGAGTTCAGTCACACGGGAGGAGCTTGGAGTAGAGCCGCTGCTCCTCCATGTCGAGAGGAGCTAGTTGAGGTGGCTCAGGTATCGGTTCCGGACGCCTCCCTGGGGAGGTGTTCTGGGCACGTCTCACCAGGAGGAGGCCCCACGAAGACCCAGGACAGGCTGGAAGAACTATGTCTCTGGGCTGACCTGGGAAAGCCTCGGGATCCCCTCAGAAGAGCTGGAGGAAGTGTGCGTGGAAAGGGAAGTCTCCCTGCTCAGGCTACTGACTCCGTGACCCGGCCCCAGATAAAGTGGAAGAAAATGGGTGGATGGATCAACAATCACTATCAGTAGTTAACCTTTGGTTGTTATAATGTTATGGCTGATTTCTGTTTCGGTTGTTCCTCACTTGAACGCTAGTAGACGACGTGGCATCTTCCTTCTGCATAGTTTACTTACCAAATGCTGAACTGCAAAAGCAATGTTTACTGAAGTATTTTCAAAACCCACCTCGTACTTGTGTATCAATCCAGCGTTCAAATTAATCACATCAACTGTTGACTATAAAAATGCAATCTAATTAACAGTATTGCCACAAGTGGAATTCCCCATAGACTCACTGTGCATATTTCAAACATGAGAGACTGCAAACTCTGAACCACCTTTTCCCCTACTTGGTTTTAATCCACTTATTATACTGTGCTCTATAAAGTTAGCAATGAAGTTTGAAAATGTCGTTGCGATTATGTAATGGTAAAAATCAACAATAAAACAAATCTGGCAGAGTTGAATGTTAGCATAGCATCTTTCTATTTTAATGATGTTAGAGAAAGCGCTCAGGTCCTTAGTTTAACCTGCTCTGGATTTGCTCGCATAGGTTTACAAAGGGATGCTATGACTGTTTAATGAGTCAACCCAAGCATGAGGACAGAAGAATAATTAGATGCAGTTGTTTGTAGGGACAACGCCAGGGTTACGGTTGTGAAACTGGGGTTATATGTTTTCAAAATGTTGTGTTTGATTTTTTTTTTTTTTTTTTTAATTATTATTATTTTGGGCAAGTAAGCAACTTACATTCTTTTAAAAGTGCAATATAACAATAAACAGAAATAACAACAAAAAACAAACAAAAACAAAACATTTGCCCAAAAAGGAGTGGGAAGAAAACTTTATTTAAATCCACTCTCTCTTCTAAATTTGCATAATGAGCTTCTTTTTTTTTTTTTTTTCTCAATCTTCGAAAAGAAGGTAAAGAAATTATGGATACCAACAATGGTAACAGACAGCAGATACAAGTAATGTAATGAACAGAACAAAGCAACAATGGTGCGGAAACAACAAGCATAAACCAGCACTACAAGACAGTATTGTTCTAATGTTCAGACCCACTCTCTATATACTGTGACCAGACTATATGTTTACAGAACAGCTTAAATTTATGGATATTTTAGCATTGCTTGAGACATGTATCCAGACTGTTCCAGAATTTTACACCACATGTAGACACACAGAAACATTTACAGGTAGTTCGAACATTTGGCAATTTGAAATCTCCATCCCCTCTTAAATTATGAGTTCTCTCTCTCATTTTGAACAAGATTTGGGGATTACTTGGTAGTAAATTGTTGAATGCTTTAAATAATATTATCAGTGTATGCGTGAAAAGTCCCTCAGTCGTCCAGGTAGAATCCATGATAACAGGAGAAGTTCAATTTGTCAACTGGACAAAGTTTGTTTGGTTGAAAACGTTTCGCCGCTCATCCGAGAGGCTTCGTCAGCTCTAATAAGAATACTGGTAAGATGAGATAGTTCCGGAAAGTAGTTAGCTAGGTAGCTCCTCCCTACAGCAAGATATAAGCAAGTGTCTTACCAGTATTCTTATTAGAGCTGACGAAGCCTCTCGGATGAGCGGCGAAACGTTTTCAACCAAACAAACTTTGTCCAGTTGACAAATTGAACTTCTCCTGTTATCATTATTATCAGTGTATAATATTTTACAAGGTCAGGAGTCTTTAGGAGCTTAGACTGAATAAAAAGATTATGGGTGTGTTCTAGAAAAACAACTTTATGGATGATTCGCAAAGCTCGTTTTTGTAATTAAGTTTTCTCATGATCATATTGCAATAAATGCAATAAATCAAAACCACGTAAGAACCAAAAAACAAAACAAAAAGACTTACTTGCACCGATCCTAAAAAAGTGACAACAACAATTAGCATGCTAACCACTTCCTGATTATTATAAAGCTTTATAGTTAGATGTGGGCAGTATACAGTGGACTTATACAATATACTTATAAAGTATTGTACTGATATTGCTGTTATTGCTTCGTCTAAAATGTTCCACAATATGGCATTATCTGTCTCCATGGTTACAAGAAGATAATGCCAACAGCAAGAACAAGTTACAGGTGATGCAACTGTGAAGAGGCAAGAATGCTCATCAGCTCATAGTATAATTTTTTTTTAGCAATCCAAAATCTGTAATTAGATTTAAAAAAAAAAAAAAAAAAAAGATAGCCACATCTGATGCCATTTCGTGAAACATTCCAGGCTAAGCAATAATATATCTGGAGACCCCGCACCAGAAAAGTGACATAGTGCACTTTTAACATTAAGTACTTCATATGTGTGTAGAATCCCTCGGTCGTCCAGGTAGAATCCATGGCAAAAGGAGAAAATTCAATTTCTCCTTTTGCCACATTAAGTACTTCCTTAACCCAAGCATGAGGACAGAAGTGTAATTGGATGCAATAGTTTGTAGAGACACACCAAGGTCAGGCTTGTGAAACTGGGGTTATATGGTTTAAAAATGTTTTATTTCATAATGTTTTCTCGTTATCAGATTGTAATAAATGGAATAAACTAAATCACACAGGGATCAAAAACCAAAGCAAATGACTGATGTCACTTTCAGGTGTAGGGTCTGCCACCTGGTTGTCTCTACAAAGATGTTATTGCTTTGTCTAGGATATTCCACAGTATGGAGTTAAATGTATGTATCACCATGAAACAAGCAGTTGATGCCACTGGTTACAGTTTAGATGTGCGGAGAATCAAGCCAACCAAAATGTTTTTGATTTAGTAATCCAAAATATGTAATTAGATAAAAAATTACATGCATGGAGACAAGCAGGCAGTGGACTCTTTACCAAAAAAGTGACATAGTGTAGCTTTAAAACTTTACGTTCATATCTTTTTGGTTAAGAGAACACAATCCTTGTTTATGTGATGAAACACACAGTAAATCCTATGCCAGCATTAACTTTCAGGCTGTTAATTCATCTCATATACCAAATCTCCTAAATATGACCAGAGAAAGCGTGGATTTGTATTTTGTATGAAACCGTATTCAAATGTTCATGTAGGAGTAATGAAAACAGCAGGGGGCACCGCAATGTGCACAGTATTTGACTGCAGATCAAGAGGTCTATGGCTTCAACTCTGAGTGCCCTGTGTTCCTGTGCTTCATAAAATACTCATAATCTTCTTTCCTGCGATTTCATATGGTACAATTGATACTTTGCACACTGGGGGTGTTCTACATGTATCTCTATGGCCATTACCATGGAGACACAAGGTACAGTAAGATAGTCTGAAAACAAAAAAGGTGACTGTAATGTTATGTGAGAGGGACTTTAACAGCACAAACCATCTCACCTTTTGTAGTTCCAGCTAAGTTAGCTCTTTCGCTTTCTCATCAGATTGTATTCAAATAAAGCTCAAAGAGTCAATCGTGCTACAGATCTCACATCTAATATGTGTACACATTTGTGTAATATAGAACCTTTAAATGTTACTACGCATTGTTGTGTCTGATCTGTTGGGTGTAATTATAGATGCATGTTCGAGTGTTTCCACCTGAATTTTGAATGGAAAAATGTCAAATTAAATCAATTTGTTCCACCTCTGGCACTGACTGAAAACTGGAGAATTTACATTATAGAAGAATGCGTGAAGAGTCCCTCAGTCGTCCAGGTAGAATCCATGATAAAAGGAGAAATTCAATTTGTCAACTGGACAAAGTTTGTTTGGTCGAAAACGTTTCGCCGCTCATCCGCTCATCCGAGAGGCTTCGTCAGCTCAGAGCTTATTATTCAAGAATAGAATAATGATGCTGCCAATTCTGCAATTTTATATCTAACAAAATGTCTAATTCCAAACATAATTCAATATACAGACAATTCCATAATTCTGTAATGGAATTAGTGCATGTCCTATCAATCTCATAGTTGCCTGCCTTACCTAAATGTAAAGCTGAGATTTTTAAAAGAGCATTATGCTCGTCTCCCTGGAGATGTTACTGCTTTTTTTTAAATGGCAATTGGACATTTCAAATCATTCAGCCATACAGTCAATATTACACTCCTATTTTTCTTTGTTGTTATAAAATTCACAACAATGCCTCTTCCACTTGAACCCCTGGCCTACTGAGCCTCAGATTCTCATCTGTAATTAGCAGCAAAAGCGCAGAGTGAAGGAGCAGAATGAAGGCACAGCTCTTTGGCTTGACTGCAGGCTGCCATGTGTTTTCGCTCATATTAAACACACACAGACTACACACAGATCCCCTCAGGCCGGGCTCACCTGCTCAGAGACTCATTACTGGAGATGAGGAAGAGGACGGAGGAGGAAGAGAGATATGCACAGCTGGAAAGGCTATTTTGAACAGTTTACAGTAAGCAGATGTTTGTTAGACCAAGTAAATATGTGAAAAAGTAAGGAAAAGGATATTGTCAGCCTCATAGCGCAACTGCTAAAGTATTTTTTCAAGATTTTTGTAAAAATGCAACAACAAACAAAATCTGTCATTGTCTGGGGTTTTGTGTTTTTTGGCAGTAAAAGTCTTACTAATTGGCTGAGGACAAAGCCAATAACACCTACAGATGCAGCAGGGTAGAATGAGTAGAATGAGACAGAAAACTCAATTTGGCCAAAAATAACTAAATTTCAAGGCCCCGTATAAGATTTTTTCCATACTTGAGCAAAATTTATCTTAGATATAGGTATAGATATATTGTATAGGTAGCTCTAGACATGAAAATAAAATAAATCAGCTGCATATTGTTAATTAATTAGAGTTTTATTGTCAGACATTCAAGAAGTTTGTGGATAGCATGCTGGTTATTATTATTGATATAGTGGTGGCAAAACTAGCTAGTTCAGTTTCTTCATGCTTTAAGGCCATACAAATCCAGTACAGTGCCTTTAATTAACTGTAATCTGGTTTGGAAATCCTAATGCAGTCAATATAAACATTATAGTAGCCTGCATGGGACATTTTACGCTACAATTCAGCTAAACAAGATTTAAAAAGTGCACACGTTTCAAGAATGTACAATATGACCTATAGCTGTATGCACTTAACTGATTGACAACCAACCTAGCATACCCCATCCCCCCCTTATATACATTAGCCCATTTTAGTTTAGCATGTAAAACATATTGGTAGTGATGTACAGTATTAGCCTCAAAGATACATATAAATGACTGCTTTTGAAGGGATGTTTTGAAATATCTATACTGATGAAGCTATATAATAAAAACATATACAGTGAATGTGTAAGCATGGCCCAGTAACCAAGTTGGAGGCTACAAGAAGTGGAGTGATCCAAATGTGGTGAGTCAGACAGCCATGTTGTGTCTTAAGGCAGATATGGGTCTTGCGAGGGGCGCAGAGACATGAGTCACTGGATCCATAGGAAGCAGCTCTTTTTGGGTCTGCTGAAGCCAGTGCTGAGTCTGTCCCTGGTCTTCGCATCCTTCCTCATGCTCCACCGGCTCACGGAGAAGGACGCACTGGGGCTGAAAGCGCGGTGCGGCTCGGACTGCTTCTCATTCAAACACAGTGTGAGCACAGAGGGACCCATGGAGCAGGGCTCATTCAAGGGTACGCGGACACGTGCACCTGTTCATCGTGGTCAAATCCGTGATAGAGCAGCATGACCTGCGCGAGGCCGGGTGTCTCACATGGGGCCGCGAGTACAAGACCGAGGCTGGCAGTGTCCGGACCCTGTTTCTTCTTGGGACCGCGCCCATGGCTAACAACTGCAGCAACGCGGTTGCGGGGCCACCATGGGCTGCATTGCCCACCCACTAGGTATTCAGTGCAGATTCTGCACGGTCTCGTACTCGCGGCCCCAGGTGAGATGCACGGCCGCGGCCCCTCTTCCCAAATGCCAGACCGCTCAGTCCATCACTGGTGTTGGACATGGGGAGGGTGAGCTTTGTGTTTATTTGTATCTGTAAGTCCAGAGGGTATCTAAGTTATCTAAGCAAGGCTTGTTTTGTATACACTTAAATTATAGCATTTAACTTTGCAGGCAAACTGAAACCAAATAACTGATGGAGTTATTGATTATCGATAATGTTAAAGGAGAATTAACGTTTTTTTTTTTTACAATCTGAGCATTATTTCGGTAATAAAACAAGTTGTTTTAATCACCCATAGCACTTTGCTGTCATTTGGAGCACTTCCAGAGATGTTTTAGATTTGCGATATCCGTAACGTGAGTTCTCGGGGCAAATGTTTGCAGTCTCCAAATAACACAAACTTTAGCACTTTTCAAATCATAGAAGCTCAATATCTTAGTCTACACTTTCGTTTGAGTCAAAAATGGCCTGTAATCCAAGATTTAGCCATAGTTTCGAGGAGATGAGGACGCAGATTATTTTGCAGATAAGAAGATGCAACTTTTCTGTTGCGAGTGACACATGGCAGAAGATTCGGACTTTGAGGCTGAAGAGGACTTATGGAGGACTGAGGACTGAAGAGGAGTATACGGATGAGGAGACAGAATGGATACAGAAAGAATGAAGTGGAGACAGTTTGAGGAGCAGCGCAGAGAACAGCCATCGGTTTCGCATTACATCTCAGAAGTATTGCGCTGAATCAGCTGGCCTTCTTTCTTTTCCTTTGCTGGTAAAAAATCGTCCTGACTTAAATGGGTACTGCAAACACGATGGTCCAAATGTCTTACAACTTTGCGTTTCATGTTTGGGTCCTGAGAGCTGAGAGCGAAATCAGCTGTGACTGAGCGCATGCGCACTGGCCTCCTCATCTCCTCGAAACTATGACTAAATCTTGGATTACAGGCTACTTTTGACTCAAACGAAAGTGTAGACTAAGATATTGAGCTTCTATGATTTAAAAAGTGCTAAAGTTTGTGTTATTTGGAGACCGCAAACATCTGCCTCAATAACTGCCTCAATATCGCAAATCTAAAACATCTCCGGAAGTGATCCAAATGACAGTGCTATGGGTGAGTAAAACAACTTCTTTTATTATCGAAATAATGCTCAGATTGTAAAAAATGTTAATTCTCCTTTAAAGGGCTCATATTACGCTATTTTCTGATCTGTGTTATAATATTGTTTCATCATCAAAGACAAGCCTAGGCTGGAGTTGTGTTTTGTTTCATTCACACATTAATGCACAAATTCTGCATATTTAAGCTGTGTTCTTCACACTCCTTCCACCTTGTGATGTCATGTGGTAATACAGGAAGTGCTCCACTGTGTTTCTAAACTCCATACACCTTCACTAGAATCAGCTGAATGATTTCAACCCTGGAATTGCCCAAATATTTTGTGTTTATGGTGCAGAGAACATGCATTTTTGGAATTCCTTTGCTTTTCGGTATAATATGCAACGTTTGTATTCCTAATTCTATTAGAGACTTTCTTTTCCTTTTGTGCTGAGAAGTTAAACAGCCCAAATTAGGCTAAAAACAACATCTGTTGGCTTCAAAATCTAGATAATGTTTATGCGATATAAAGTAAATTAGAGTGCTGAAGGGAGGAAGGGAAAGCAGTGAATATTTTCCTCTTCTACATGTACACAGCGAGATCCTAAGGCAAGGGTTCTAGTTAAATCTCCACACCTGGATGCACAGAGCAGTATTCCCCCCTCCCCACTCTCTCTTCCGTGCATGCTCTTGGGTTTTTAAATCCTTATTACTGTAGCACTAATAACATCCAGAAAATCATACGGCCATTTCACCTGGAATAGACCACAACTGAGGAGCCTCACAGGGTTCAGGATTAGGGCTCATTATCACAGCAGACAAGTACAGGAGAAGCCAGGAACCAGGAAACTGCACTTGCACTGTATATTTGAATGGTCACCACCACCAATGATTTTACTGTATACTGCTCTAAGAAAAAAGACAAAAGGCTAAAAACCATAATGTATATCAGTCTAGAGAAGTTTTAGTTCACCCAAAATTATAACTGAGTGACATATTTAGAGGTACTCAGAAATCCTCCACCAAGGCAGTGACCCTATCTTGCAACTGAACTAGAAGAAGAAGAAGAAGTGAACTTTATTGATCTCACACTGGAGAAATTCTTCTCTGCATTTTAACCCATCCTATATATATACAGTACATATATTAGGAGCAGTGGGCAGCACACACATTAGGGCGCCCGGGGACCATCTCCATGATCTTCTTGCTTCGGTTTGGTCAGGACCTAAGCTGGAGTACCTATGGTGCATGTTTTGGGTTGGTGGGGGAAACCGGAGTGCCCAGAGGAAACCCACCCAGACACGGGGAGAACATGCAAACTACACACAGAAAGGCTCGGGCGACCCGGGGATCGAACCCAGACCATGCATGCAAACTCCACACAGAACACACACGGAAAGGTCTGGGCGACCCGGGGATCGAACCCGGAACCTTCTTGCTGTGAAGCAAGAGCACTAACCACTCTGCTACCGTGCCGTTTACTACTAGTTTACAGCTCATAGTCAGACATAAAAGTAACATGTATTGCTATTACTATTAGAAGTAATAGTACAAGCCAGATATTTTTTGTGGTTTAGGAATTAGCACTTTATCCAAAAGACCCCAAAACTCTTCTATTTGTCACAGTTAAAAACAACAAAAACAACACAAAAAAAATTTAATTACCATGCATTAATCCACAAAGTGCTACTGGGCAACAATCAGTAACACTCACATCCTTCACAACAACCTAAAAGATAAACAAGCTAGTATTGGCATGGAGATATAGGTCTACAGTATAAATGTATACATCAAATTGCATGCAAATACAATGACAAAATTATATAGATTAAATAGGCAAAAACTATTACCAACAATTAATTATATAACAGTTCATCCAAAAGAGCCAAGCAATCTTCTGTTTGTCACTGTTAAATACAACAAACGTGCATGCAGATCTCAATCTTATCTCAACAAGCAAACAATAAAACCAAATTAATAAAATACAATGTAATTAAGACATGTAAATTACCATATTAATCCACAAAGTCCATATACTGCAACAAGTAACCCTCAAATTTCTCATAACTTTGGTATGTGGCAGACAAACAAATACTGGCATGTATGCTCATACAATTCTACAGTATAAAAGAATATGTAGGATTGCCTGTGAAAATGATATAGATTAAATAAATAAAAACTATTATAACCAGTCTATTGACCCCTGTGGCAGCTGATTTTGGACTTACCTCATGTCTGCCTGTTATAGTGAGGTTTAGGTCTCCTCCTGGTTAGACAGAAGCGCTGTCAGTGTGTGAGTGTGTCTGTGGAGAAGGCAGTTTATGGTGTGGTGTCATTATCAGATTCCTGTATAATCCACTTTAGTACAATGTGGTCACTGCAGACGTATAAGAGAAGCATTGAGAGGCTCTCAACTGACACAAAAACCACATCCCACAAATGCTTCCACAAGTCTATTTGGCTAAAGCAGCAACTATTGGGGGTAATGAATCAGTCCAATAAATTAATACCCAGACATGGGACCAAGTCACACATGTGCAAGTCTCAAGTAAGTCTCAAGTCTTCACCTTCAAGTCCCAAGTAAGTCCCAAGTATTTTTTTCTTGGGCAAGTCAAGTCAAGTCAAGTCACAGGCTATGTCAAGTCAAGTCAAGTCAAGTCCTGTAATAGGTCAAGTCAAGTCCAAGTCAAGTCACCTTTGGCGTATTGTTGTAATTTTAGCTGCAGAATCTGATCTTAATAAAGTGAAAGGCAATATATAAGAAAGTGTAAGTAATCATCACTGGCTAATGTGCCCAACCTGTTATCAAATATTTGTATTGTAAATACTCATGTTCAGTAAAATACATCGTAGACTCAAACAAAACAGTGATAATGTAATTATGTATGGCAAAAGTGATCTGTACATCGAAAACCAAACTGTTTCACATGTTTTCAACATTGTTTCAGCATCGAGCTGAAACCAGTAACAGCTAAAACAAACTTGTATTAAACTTTGTTACACTCCCTAACTCACTCTGTCCCACACACACACACACACACACACGCACACACACACACACACACACACACACACGCACACACACACACACGCACACACACACACACACGCGCACACACACACAGAATATCCACAAGTAGCTATCCTTTTACAAAGGAACAATAACAGCTAAAACAAATACTAACTTACAGTAAATTAAACTGTCACATTTCTTTGCTCTTTTCTTTGCACATTTCTCTCTCACTCTTTCTGTCACTCACACAGTATATCCATAAGTCATTCCCTTTTTGTGAGGAAACAAATAATAGCTAAAACAAATAGCTTATTAATATTAAACTTTGTTACATTTCTCCTCTCACACACACACACACACACACGTGCGCACGCACACACACATACACACACATATCCCACTCCTCGCGTGCGTAATGGGTAAGGCGCGCTCCTCGAGAGCTCGTGTATTTAGACTACACCTTTGTAAGAGACTGACTAAGAGTAAAAAGTGATGAGAGTTTTGTTTATTATTATTATTTGAATGTAGACCCTCGGTCAAGTGATCTCCTGCATACCACAAAACCAAGCCAACAACTGATCTGAGCAACGCCAAGAGACAGTACATTAACGCCACATAGCCCTCCACCACAAGCGCAAACACAGCGCAATAGGGCAATGCGCAACACAGCGCAACTCTCACATCTGAGGGGACGAAACCAGGACTGGACCAGGTCTAGACCTGGACTAAACCGGGATTAAACCACCACGGGCCACTCTTTGCTGATTTCGTGCGGCTGGTTTGTGGCTGGGGCTGAGACTACGTGGTCCGGGCGCAGCGGATCGTTTTCGTGCTCGCAGCCCCGGTGTACGCGCGGCCTCGTGCCGGTGGTGGTGCACGTGGTGCACGTGTTGCGTCCCAGGACATGGCAGTGCCATTGAATGAGCACGAAAACATTATGTGACCACGCAAGTCATTCAAGTCATCGTGTCTCAAGTCAAGTCAAGTCCCGAGTCCTAGACTTCCAAGTCCGAGTCAAGTCTCAAGTATTTCATTTTTTGTCGAGTCAAGTCACAAGTCATAAAAACAGCGACTCGAGTCGACTCGAGTCCAAGTCACTAAGTCTCAAGTCCCCATGTCTGTTAATACCCATTATCAGCTATTAAAAGTACAAGTTCTTATGCTGAGTCTGACATAAAGGTGCACTGTGTAATTTCTATGGTGGAGGGTCCGCTACTTACTTCTCTCCATGGAGATGTTATTTCTTAGCGTGGAATATTCCACAGTAGCATTAAAGGGACAGTGTGTAAGATTTTTACCTGTTAATTACTGAAATTGAAGATACCCATTCAAAAATACATTGTTTTCCAAGCCTTTTCACTTCCATCATGAAATCAAAGTATTCTTTTGGACTTAGATATAGTCACATAAAAGGGGGATCTTCCCCATATAGAGGCAGCCATTTTGAATACGAGAGCCGCAGAAGGACATTTGGGCTCATCCTTCGCCTCGGCTCCTGCACAGCCGCGCTGCGTATGGATCCCCCCTTCCCCCCTCCCCTTCCCCTTCTCTCCTTCGGTCCTCTGCTCTCATATGCAGCCAGGAGCGAAGGAGAGAAGGGGAAGGGGAGGGGGGAGCATGCTGCCGGATCACACTCGTAATGGATATAACACGTATTTTGGACTAAATTGTTTTACTGGATTTTATTCGCTGGATCCTTATGGACAGATTGAGACCAAGTTTATGATGAAATACAGAGTTTGACCTGTGCAAAGCCTTCAAAGGTAAGCTAAGTAAGCTAAGTTTTGTGCTTTTCTGTATAAAAGCCCCATGTGCTCGGGGAGTGATTGTTTTGCAGGGAAATGAATTGCATAGTCAAAAAGAGGAGACTGTAAGGTTTCATTTGATGTGTAGATTGTCATGAATCATGATCGGGATTGTGTGTTTTCATGCGAAAAGAAAAAAAAAAAGTGAACGGGGGACCGCGGTTTATGTATACAGCGGTGCGCGGTTCGTGCGCGATGTCGGAGCTACGTCGCGTCCGGGTGACCCTCGAGGTCTGCCATAGCCAAAAGAGGAAGTGGAATAGCTAGTAACCACCTATGCGCCACGAATCCTACACACTGTCCCTTTAAACTTACCTGCCTTACATGTATTCAATTACACTTACTAACTCCATTGTAATAATCAAGTTTATTTCCATACTGTATAACATTCAAGGCAAAGCAATTACATCTCCATGGAGACAAGTAGGTGGCGGATCCTCTAGGAGAGAAGTTACACAGTGCACGTTTAAGATGAATTTACCATTTGATATGTCAGGTAAGTTATAGTGCATTATGTAACCAGCATACTATACAATAGCATACTATACAATAACATACATGTCTCTGGACACCGTTACAAACTCAAATTTCGTCTCTATGGAGATACTATTACTGCTACTATTATACTCCATGAATGTTCCACAGTATGACATTACACACATCGGTCTTGCATTTATTCTATCACAGCTGTTTTTGGTAAAGAAAATAGCTCACTCGCTTATATCCATGGAAATAGATAACATTAATGCCATATAGGTGAACATTGCAGGCAAAGCAATGGCATCAGCCATTCTTAACGTACAATGAGCTACATAATTTTATGCCTTGTTAAACTGGCTTATTCAGATGTAATAAGCCAGTCTTTCATAAAGACGTATACAAATATACAGTATACACAAAACAAACATGTATTTATTTTATTTACTTTTTAATGTAAAGTGCCCAAAGCCATCATAAATCAAGACACAATGCCCTTCATCAAACGAATGAGATCTGAAACATCGAAACACACCCAAATTGAAATTCCCTGGCATTCCCTCTTTAGCATGCTAATTTGGACTTTTATGTAAAATAATTCAAATAGCATGGTTTTCAGTTGACAGAGCGGTCCTTTTCCCAGATAAAACACACTATTTGGTTCTTCTGACATTGAGATAAATAAGGATTCTCTGTCCCTTTGTGGAGGACTTTGCTAACCCACTTATGCAGCTGGGTTTCCATTGCGTGAATTGAAGTGAGAGATTTCAATAGCGTGGCTTTTCTGCTGTTAAGGCAGAAATAAACATCAGACAAACAGGAGGAGCTGTGTAGCGTTAGCAGCTGTGGTTGTTAGCTGTGGTCTTCATTGTAGGGCTGAATGAGTGGAGACATTCAAAAAGCCAAGGAGAAAACTGATAGTATGTTTGACTCCCTGTATCAGTTCAGTGATTGTGAATCTAAACAGACATAAAATACATAAATACCGTTTCTGGGGCAGGATTTGAAAGTGTGGGAATACAGGTCACGATAATGTAGAGCTGGGTGATATGGCCTAAAAATAAAATCTGATTAAAAAAAAAAAAAAAAATCTGATTTCCGATTTTAATTGACTTTTCTCTGCCCTACTCAAAAACAAAAAACAGATGACAGACAAATGGCTCAAAACAATGCAACGTTCTTTTATAAAACAAATACATTACACCTTGCATCAATTAAGCTGTTATTGCTTTAAAAAAAAACATCACAGTTACATAAATATCTTTCGTTTATAAAGAAGCATTTTATGGAGCTAAATTATTCCCTGATTGTGGGAAAGATGGACTGGAGTGGGTAGTGTTGTGTTTTAGTTTTAGTTTTTCGTCCATCATGGACAACACCTTTCACCCCCTGCACCGGACTGTAGAGGAGCTGAGCAGCTCCTTCAGCAGCCGACTGAGGCACCCCCAGTGCAAGAAGGAGCGCTACCGCAGATCCTTCATCCCCACCGCTATCAGACTGTATAATTCTACTATATATACACATTGTCCTGAATTGTAAATTCGAATTAATCGACTTAATCGACAAATTGCGCAGGTCTACGATAATGTTACGTCAAAGAAATAAATAAAACCTGCTCACCCTGCATTTTAGATCTGCAGGGCTCTCAAGTCTCACGCATTGAGAGTGTGACACATGCAATTCGACATGCCACACATGGCATTTCTCACGCTGATTTGTTTTTTTTTTTGTGCCCAGAAAATCGGTCTGTGTGGCTCAGTTTATGCAGGCACCACGCGTTTTCAGCGAAAAAAACTCCCCCTCCCTCCTCCCCGTCCCGCTCCCCGGAAAAAAATCAGCCAATCAGAAAATAGATTGTTCTGTTGTTGGGCAGACTGTAGAGTGTAGTTTCATCTGCTAAGCGCACACTGCCCTGTCAGTGATAAGGACAGTGACTGAACACGAGGAAACGGTGATGATAAAACAAACTGAGAACCATCAGGTAATAATTTCATTTATATAACTCTCATTAGTTGCTTTGTAGTTTAAGTCCCCCCCCCCCCCCTACCGCAGTCTCACGCACGACCCCGCTCAAAACTTGAGAGCCCTGGATCTGTAATAAGTAACATGTTCTGAAATGTGATGAATGAAATGTTCTTGTATTAGTTTGTCAATTTATATTTTAGTCTTTTTTGTCAGTTCTTCTGAACATGTTTAAAATGTGAACTTTGAACAGAATCCTATTATTAAAACATAAACCGCAAATCTAATCGCAATCACAAAACTTACAATTAGATTTATAATTACATACTTTTTCACAAATCACAGGCCTGAACTGTCCTAACAACTCAAAGGAAAGATTATAACAATATAACTGGTAACTAATAGTAAAAGGTCTCATTTTTATATAGCACTTTTCCACCTTCAAGGTACTCAAAGCACTTTTTACATTAAGGAAGTGAGGTGGATTAAGTGTCTTGCCCAAAGACACATCGACAGCATAACAGATGTGCTACTGTTGCCCTAATATGTGTGGACCATGCACAGGTTTACCAGACCAGAGCATTGTAATGTGCACTGATAAAGCCTAACACATGAATTAAAAGTTTAAATCTTTTACAAATCATTTTTGTACTTGCAGTGACTCCCAGACTTCCTTCACCCCGGACACTTCCTCCAGCTCCTCCGGGGGGATCCCAAGGTGTTCCCAGGCCAACCAGGAGACATAGTCCCCCGGTTTGACTTATATAGCTAAAGTATCATTAGCGGTGTATTGTGAGCGGTGCTAGTGACTAACCACTGTCATCACCATGGGAAACAGAGCTTGTAGCCCCACCCACTGTACACATATGTTATTGTATAGTATGTAAACCCTAACCCCACTCCCTCTCTAATGAACTGCCTGAATGGAGGTCTGTTTCTGTCTATGGCACCAAGCACTGAGCTGGAACAAAACTCTCATGCAGCTCACCCCATTCACAGCACCCATAGAGATAATAAAGACTATTATGGGATGTCTACCATAAGAACTTAAAGGGAGGCTTGCTTATCAAGAATAAATACAGTATCTAGAAATCACAAAATTATAGGCAAAATGAATGTCCAGCCAACTTAATAAGGCATATACACAAGTCCTAGTTGCTTATTTTTTCTTGGTTTTGTTTCTGTAGGGCTGGTTTTGCTTGTTTTGGGCTAAGTTTCAAAGGTTTGGTTACTTGATTCGCTCTGAGAATCAAATTACCCATTTCAATAAATTTCATCAGCATCCAGGAATAATATTTTAATTTGGGAAAAAGAGGGGAATTTTTAATTACTTTGATGACAATGCACTCAACTCAACTGAAGCTGTTTTGTTTTTATTTAAAAAAAAATCATCATCCTGTCATGTAATCTTTTATTGATACTTGCAGATGATGTTATGTTATGTAATGCTAACTAGAGGTACTGCTCGGTCTGAGACTTTGTGATTTAATCAGAGTTTTATTTGAACACAATCTAACTGTAAAGAAATGATTTAGCTGGAACTACAACAGCAGAGCCGATTTGAGCACTTAAACAAGTTTCTCTCAAATAATATTAGAGTCACAAGCTAGTATTAGCAACAGTTTTTCAGTTAGTCATTCTCACCTTTTTATTGAACATCAAACACCTAAATAGAACCATGAACACAGACTCCTGAAAATGTGCTGTTTTTCTCCTGTGTGAGATCAATAAAGTCACTTTAAATCCACATTGTATTTTCAGACAATCTTAACATTTTTGACAGTGTTTGCTAATGTGTGGATTAACTCAGGAACATTCCACCATCGAGATAGATGTAGAACACCCCCAGCGTAATGTCGCTTTAAAGTATCGAAAGGGGATTTTCAGCTTCTAGAATATGTTTTCCTATTTATTACATAGGCTAGTGCTTTGCAATGGAATACCCAAAAGTTAAATTCACAAATGCTGAGTCTGATCATTTTTGTTAGTGACATTTCAAAAATATAATTTTAGCTGACCCACATCTGCATTAAATATTATTGGACTATGCAATGTTGTGGAATCATCTGAACCCCAGCAATCGTATTAACTACCCTCCCCCACTCCTCTCTTCCAGTGAGTTCCTATGGTCCAGTATCCTCATCATACAGCTCCACAGGCACCCCCTCTCCTCCCATACTTACACTGTGCCCCTCCCCCCTCTGTTCACGTCTGCCCCATCCATCAGAAAACATAGGGACACGCCAGCCTCAATGAACACATCCAATCTAGCCTGTACACTATAGAATCCGTGGAACAGTGCAAAGTTGGAGGTCATTTGGTGAGCAAAAGAGGCTGTGGGGCAACCTGCTCTATAAATATATCAACATGATGTCACTGGGCCCTATGCAGATGTTTAGTTTATGCCTGGTTCATATATTTAACCCGGAATAGTTGATTCAAGTCAGCGGAGCGTAGTTATAATTGTCCTTGGATCATGGGGCAGTAGCTCAAAGGAGGAAGCATTTGCATAGTTATAAAAAGGTCCACAAGTTCGAGTCCTGACAGTCAAAGGTTTTCTATTGGAATTGTTTAGTGAACAGAACTGTATCTGTAAAATGCAAAAATGTGATGGTAAGGTAATGTGATGCTTTATTTATTAGCAAAATGCATGATTAGTAACTATTTTCTATGAAGCAAACTAGTTCTATTATAGTCTGTGTTAATGGGCTCTATTATGCTATTTTATGCAGATTTTATAATGTTTCCTCATCAAAAACATACCTGGAGTTGTGCTTTGTTTCATTCACACATGTTTAACACACAATCCTGCATATTATTTTTTATAATTGGAATTATTTTGATCATTTCAGTGATGTACTCATGTTTCCATGGAAAGAAATAATGTCATACTGCAGAACTTTCCAGGAAAAGCAATAACATCTCTATGGAGACTGCTGTTTTTATAGAGGACTGTTTTCAGATAGTAAGTGAGCCACAGAACTGGCTGACGTTATGCTAAAGAGCGATTAGCCTCCAAGTGAAACTGATCTGATCCACTGTTTCAAATGTCTTAGCCCTGTCATGATTTGAAATTCTGATTCCAGCTTCAACCTGTTTAATAGCAAATTCAATGCTACATTGGATAAGGGGAACAAAAGGGCCTGCTAACTAGTACTAGCTGGACAATCATTTGTTTTGCACTTTTTTCTGATATAGAACATAAACCATCCACATTAGGGTGACCACCTGCTAATAAGCCCAAGGGGGGACAAGGGGTATGTTTCTGAGGGACAATGTGGGACACCGCCCGGCATGGTTCACCCATTTCTAGCATATACATGGTATATTAATAATGCCCTTTTGCCATAAACATGTGTAATTGTTAATGTATGCACAAGAATAGCCACCCAATGTGTATTTTTTAAAAATGTATTTATTTATTTTTGTAAATAAAGATTCATAATATTTTGAACTTTCAATGAATTCACAGAAGCACTTCCACTTAAGATTTAGTTCAGCTATTTAATTCTATCTATTTTCAGGCTCACAGAATGACAGCACCATGACAACAGCAAAAAGTTGATAACCTATCAAAGTGTAGCCCTCTAGAATCTTTGCTAGTCACAGGGATGAAAGTGACCAGTAATGAAAAAAGCTGAAAGTCACCCAAAAGCTAAAGGGGTCCGGGGGCATGACCCCCCCCCCCCCCCCTCTAGATGCTCTGAGTTGCAATCTGGGGTCATTCCAGCCAATAAAAAGATGTCAACCACCCATTTGGGTGGGGGGAATTCCCTTTCCCTCTTGATGATCCCATTTGATTCTCTGTGAGAATCCGGCGCACTCCGCACACCGGTAAAAGTTTATTTTGGCGTGCTGAACTGTCAATGTTCATTTGGCTGCCTGTGGCGCTCGGGGAGATAGAGCACCATTTAAAAAAAAATTTTTTTTTTTGAGAAGCATTGATTATGCGGGACATGGTCTCAATTTGCGGCACGCATAAATTGGGCTTCAAACGCTGTACAATCACGTGCTACGCAGGATGGGTGGTCACCCTAATCCACATGTGCATCATTGGAATTTAAAGATGCACTATGTAACTTTTTTGGTGTAAGGTTTGTCATCTGCTTGTGTGCATGGATATATTATTACTTTGCCTGGAATGTCCCACACTATAGAATAAAAAGTCACAAACATTTCTATACATGTGCTATTATTGCTTGAAAACAAACATTTTTACTGTGAGTGGGGTCGCCTCACCACAGATCTGACCTGTAATTTGGCTTGGTGGCATCATCTACTTGTCTAAGTTTAATGCCATACTGTGTAACATTCCAGGCAAAGCAACATCTAGACCCTCCATCAGACATAGAGCGTCTTTAAGGTATCATGTTTCCCTTGCATCTAATTAGTTTTGACTTCCAAGATTGATAGGACCAAGCCAAAGCATCAAGAAGATCTGCCCCTGTGGACTGGGACTCCACCAGGGGCAATTACAGCTCACAACAAACCCACTACACCAGGAGAGGGGCAGTTAGGCTCACACCAAACTACACTTGACCAGGAGAAGGGGCAGTTACACTCACACTAAACCCACTTGACCAGCAGGGGGGTAGTTGACCAGGAGGGGGGGGCAGTTACACTCACACCAAAGCCACTTTCTGCACTTATTGATGACATTGATTTGTGGATCTGGGCCCTGTCGCCGTGTCGACTGATTAGTCCGGAGATTTATGATGGCGCATGAGTAATGGTTTTTTGAGCTTAGCCAGACTGACTTAAGAGAGAAGGAGAGAGGGAGAGAGAAAAAGGGAGAGAGGGAGAGGAAGTGAAAGGGAGAGAAAGCAGGGCAGGAAGAGAAGGGTTAGAAAGAAGGGGAGACAGAGTGAGAAAGTGAGAGAGACACAAAGAGAGAGAAAAAGAGGGGATGAGCAAGAAAGAGATGAGGAGATTAAAAAAGAGAGCAGGGGACTAGAATAGAGAGAGGGTGGGATGGAGAGAGATAAAAAAAGATGGAGGAAAGAGAAAGATAATAAAGAGAGTAGGGTGAAAATAGTGAGTGAACAACTGAGAGAGAAAAAGTGTAGGACTATTTTGATATTTTTAACAAGTAACAGGTGCTGATATGTAAGGTTGTTTTGTGGATGTCTCGAGACATGGGGCGACTCATGTGAATTAATAAATACACTTAAAGTAAGATGTTTCATGTGGATCACACATCTGGAAAGCCTTAAAGGAGAGAGAGAAGTAGAGGGGAAGAGAACAAGAGGAAGGAGAAACAAAGAGACAGAGAGAGAAAGAGAGAGCCATTGGAGGTGGAAGACAACGCAAATGTGTGAAAACAGGACTGGGATAAGGATGAAGGGACAAAAGTCTCCTCTGAGCTGTGCCTGGCTCCGCATTAAGTTTGTTTGAACCTAAATCAAAGCACAGACCTGGGTCCTTCCCAATCCTCAAATGAAAGCGCTGTCAGGAGTCAAACACTAAAAACTAAAGACAGCATAGAGAGAGAGCAGTTATAGTTCATCTTAGGTCACAAATGATCAGTCTCCAATTGTGAGTTTTTATTGGTGGATTTCAGATGACATCACAACATTATATAGACCAAAAATTGTGGGATAACTAAAATGAATCTTCAAATGCTGGTTTAAATTTTTGTTGTAATATAGCGGGTTCTATAGGGTCTAGTCACTAATACAAATGATTAGGTTCAAATTTGTGAATTTACATTTGAGATACTTCAACAAAAAGCACAATTAATTAATTAATTTTCCTAATTAATAGGAAAAACTGGCTCTTGCATTCCATCTGTGTGTTTTCATATTCTGAAGAACACCAATAGTTTAAATAATGCATTACTTGTATTTATCTATAGTCTTTATACAATCAAAGCAATAACATCTCCATGGAAACAAGCAGGTGCAACATAAAAGTTACAGTTGCTTTTTTTTAAGTTTAAATTTGTTTCTTGAGTGACAGCGACCTTACCTCCCAATGACAAACTAAATGAGCGTAAATCAAAACACGCCCCCTTGTGTCAGATGCATGTTACAACACTAATGAGTACCTGATTAACACAAGCTGCTGATCACTCACCTGACGGTTTCACTTTCAACATGTTAATAGCCTCTGTATTTCCTGTAGCTGGCGTGAAATTGGCTTTTAATACAGAACAATCCATGGACGTCTATTTAGGCTGTAACAATGAGTCAATCAGTATGAATAATGCTCGGCTTCCTACTGAAATTAATTAGTATTGTGTAATGAAATGTAGCGTATGCCCCACGGTGATGGTGAGATCAGGGTTCTTAGAATGGTACAACTGGTGTCGCTGGAATAGGGAATTTCAACCAAGAAAAGAAAAGTCAGCCAAATTGAGGGCAAAAGCTCCGGAGCAGATGCTCTGTAGCTTTTCCAAATCAGTATAAACACTGGGGTTGCTGGAATAATGGGAAAGCTTAGGACATGTTTTTGGCAGGACAGAGGGGGAAAGGGTACTCCCGGGTCTGTGCTTGTCCTACTCACTGACATTTACAAAGTGTGGCTGCATATTTAATGTAATGTGCAATTCAGGTCAAAAGTGTGACATGAATCTTTAAAATCTGCAACTGACTCTACAGCTTTGTATAAATAATGTAGGCTTCACTCTGCAGTTACATGTCTGCGCCTTTAAACACTTTGTTATAGCACATGTTAAATTAAATAAGAAATCTGATATTGAGAACAAAAAATGATTATTACATGTGTACTAAATGTAAAACATATGTTTCTATGTTTTAAATAAAACTTGTTTAAATAAACTGGTACAGTATACACTGAATGTGCATGTTTTGCCATTTAAAAATCAAACTGCATTATAAAAAAATGTCAAGTACAATTAACTATAATTTGAGGGTTTTTTTTTATATAACACTGGACCAGAGTCTGGTGGTCTGTAGATGCCTCTTTGTAGTGTTGATTCAGAGTTAATATTACACATTGTCAAAACTCCTCCACACTCCACACTGTCAGAGACAGAGAGAAATTGTGACTGTCCAGTGTTGGACTAACTCTGAAAAATAAATTTCAAGAGTTGACTAAACAGTCACACACTCACAAGAAACAGGACCATATGTTCACTGAAGGAGTGTTGCAAATAACTTTTTAAGTGTTAAACCTACACTTCATATTTTACTGTGAAGAAAGTCTTAAATGGGCAGTATCCGATTTTTCTTTCTTTATTTATTTTTTTAATAATGCAAAATAGTTTGGCCCAGCAAATTCATAAAGGTGAGGTGGTTGGAGTCTCTTGTGATTGAAAAGTTATCTTTCTGGTTATCTATGGGTCTCAGAGTGATGAAAAAATAAATAAACCATCTGAGCCACTGTCCTTACGGTAGCTTGTACACTCACAAATCAGGCATAAACAAATGGTCAGGAGGATTATCCTGTGGTGCATTATTAGGATTAAACAGCCACTCATACAGTTAGCATCACAGTATTAGATTATATTATGTCTAACTGTCTGGAATGAACACCCCCCTACAAATCAAATGAGCATGGTTTTTAACATTTTGCACTCTGCCTCTCGCTTTTGTTGTAAGCAAATTCAGTGGGCCTTGAAATTCTTGTAAGATAAAGTAAGTAAATGTTTCTGTGTGTCCACGGCCAGAGACAATTAAATTCTAAAGCATTTTTTGCATCCTAAAATGTGTTTCAAAATCACATTATCTGTAAAGGTGCACTGTGTAACATTTCTAGTGGAGGGTCCGCCACATGCTTGTCTTCATGGAAATGTTATTGCTTTGTCTGAAAAGTCCTGTGAGATTACATTAAAGGTCCCATGACATGGTACTTCTTGATGCTTTTATATGGCTCCTTAATGGTTCCCTAATACTGTAAATGAATCCTTCTTCAAAATCAACACTCACTGCATGAGATATGACTCTGACAGTCTTCATGAGGCTAGATATGTCTCTAAAATGCTTTATTCTGAGTGTTGCTTCTTCACTGCAAATGAGAAGGACAGAGAGATTGGCTGAGGAGCGGGGGGGGGTGTGGGTTTCCCCCGCTCGAAGCGCAGCTCTGCACCGCTGTCTGCTCACTTCCGTGAGAGACAGATGAGAGACTTTGCAATGAAAAAAAGCATATTTACACAGAAAATAAAATTAAACCACTGGTATTTCAGAGGTCCAGAGGGTCGGGTAAGGGACTTGCGAGCCTAGAAACACTCGGACGTGCCTCCAGGCAAATAAAAAAACGCATTTCGCATTGCGTAGCGCATTCACAGTCCAAACTCTATGGGCGGGATATACAGGGACGCTGAGCGGAGACAGAGGGAGGGGTTGGAGCTGCATTTGCCGATCTGACGTCAAAAAGGTGCCTTGCCCGAACTCGCCCGTTTCAACACTGGTTTTGTGTAACGCAGAAAAGGACCGCAAATGCTCAGTTTAGACATTTCGCAACTTTTAGCCATGGGGGAGGGGGGGCCTAAACAGGTTAGGGGAGCTCACATTAACGTTCAAAAACCTCAGAAAGTGAAAATTTCATGCCATGGGACCTTTAAACATATCCATCTAGCTCTATTCTTTACAGGTGTTTCTATTGCTCAAAAATGCAATAATTCCCTCGGTGAATGGGGACAACTCTCTACAGATCTGAATCTTAATGTAGCATAGTGCTGTAACGTGCTTGTCTCCCTTGTGCTAGATGGTTTAATCTATACTGTGGAACATTCTAGACAAAGCAATAACATTTCCAGGAAGACAAACAGGTGACGCACCCTTGAGTAGAAATGTTATGCAGTGCACCTTTAAGGATAATATGATTTTAAAAACACATTATAGCATGAGAAAAAAAAAACAAAAAAAAACTTAATTGTGAATTTAAATGAGCATATCTGGGTCAGTTGTCTTTTCAATCTGTTCCCAAACAACCTCTATAATATAAAATGTTATGGGCTGAATAAAATTGGAAAAGTTCAAGGATGCAATGTTTTTTCATGCAGACATCATTCACAAAACAACAGGACTACAGCGGAGCTCAAATCATTACAACACAAGGACTCCCTGCTGGTCCCTGGTCTGGGTCAGGAGTCACTGTCACTGCAGAGAAAACACACATAGATCTGATGGAACCATGACACTATCTGTGCAGAGGGGAGGCCGGCTCCACTCAGGCTAAAGTTTATCTGATCCTAAAGACAGGGCAGGGCTGATGGAGGAGAGGCTAAAAGCTACGAAGGACTAAGGAAAGTCTCCAATCTGTAGGGAAAACAATGAAGGAGTATCAGACTAATTGATATAACTAACCTCTGTGGCTGGACTACAAACTAATCTAAGTGGAAGAGTACACCTTTTTAAAGTATTAGGAGCATTAATATTTGAAAGGATATTTGTGTGCAAAAGGTGCACTGTGTATTATTATGGACTCGCAATGTTATTCTGCATTTGTAAGTAAGTCTGCATTTGTTGGTTCATATTTCAGTCTTCTAGTCAGTTTGTCTGGAAGTGTTTAAAATACTAACTTTGAATGGAATCCTTTTATTAAAACAAGTCTACAAATCACAATTGCACAATGCTTGTCAGAAAAAAAAATGCAATTTGATATTTTTCTGTCCTACTATGAATCTTTTCTGATTGAGTCTTAAGCACATGTTACTGCTTTACTTAATGTTCTATATATCAGTGAATGTTAAATGGTCAGTTTTATATAGCACTTTTCCACTTTCAGTGCACTCAAACGCATTAAAACTATTTTGCATTTATTAATTAGTAGCTGTTTTCATTGCTAGTAAATCTATTGAAAAACATCCTGTGTAAGCGGGCTGCTTCTCCATGGATCTGACCGGTAGCTAATATCTACATAATATATAGTGTTTTTTAATCAGATTTAAAGTAATTTTGTTGTTTGTTGAAAACATTGTTACTAAGTAGTTGCCACGTCTATAAGAGATTTAGACAAAGATCATATTTATGGGTACAATTAAGTTGGGAAAGACTGACTATAATATGGCAAAGTGGGAGTAGAGTCTTGCACAAGAACACAACAACAGTATGCTATGGTCAGAGATAGAATCCAATCGGCAACCTTCATATTATAAGATGGCCAGGTACTGTTTTCTGTAGTTGCCAAGATTAGATAAAGCATGACTATTGTAAGAACCAGAGTGCTTTAAGTAAGCCATAGTGGGCCTCTCTTATCTTCTGCTGGCTACACTATTTTACCCGATCTTCTGTTCACCAAATGCCATGGTTTGAACTGTTTCTGCAAAGTGTTTTCAGATCAAAACCTGACAGGGACCATGGAAGCACATAAATGGGAAGTAGTAACAAAAAAGAGGAGATGGAGGCAAGATGACGCAAAACAGCCAAAAAATTAGGAATTGATTCACAGAAGCAGCCAAAACCAGCAGATGGTGAGAAAATGTGATCGGAAGGAGCAATCAGATTACATACAAAACTCTCACAGAAAGAAGAGAGGGAGGAGAGGGAAAGAGGGAAATGGAGGGGAGGCAAAACAGAGCAGAGGTGAGAGAAGAGTGAGTGAGAGAGCAGGAGGAGAAAGAGAGAGGGAAATAGAGAAGGGGAAAGAGAGGGGAGGAGGAGGGAGCAAAACAGAGGAAGAAAGAGAGGGGAGAGAGAAGGAGAGAGCGTAACAGAGAGAGGGAGGGAGGGACAGAGAGGGAGGGGAGAGAGACAGTGAGAGATAGGGAGAGAGGGGGGGCAGAGAGACAGAGAGAGAAAATGAGAGAGACAGAGGAGGAGAGAGGAAAGAGAGCAAGAAGAGTGGAGAAAAGAGAGAGGAGGCAGAAGAGGATAGAGGAAAATAGAGAGAGTTGGCAAAAGAAGAGAGGATGAAAGATGCAAAAAGAAACGGAGAGAGGGACAGAATAGAGAGAGGAGGAGAGAGAAGCTTGAGTCAAAGATACTGAGAGACTTGACTAGAGGCATTTAGTCATTTTTCATCAGTCATAGTCTGGATTATTTAACCAATTATAAGACTTCAAATCAAGATGTCTTAAGATATAGAGGAAATTTACACAAACAATAATTTCTTCAATAATATTGAAGAAATTGTTTTTTCCGTGATCAGCCATGGGAAAACAGTCACAAGTTGTCCCAGAGGTGTTTTGAGTTATTCACAAATTCTCAAAGTGTAGATTATAAGCTTTCCAACCATGCCTTGGAACATTTGAAGAATTTGTGGTAAATATAGTAAAGGACACCACACACACACACACACACACACACACACACGCACACACACACACACACGCACACACACACACACACACACACACACACACACACGCACACACACTCAACACACACACACACTCACCCTCACACACACTATGAAAAAAAATATTGACAGTGATGCTAATGATTTAGCAACAAGTACTGGAGTATCTGCAATCATTACTTAATCACTAGAACTTCATGCACTAGTCTAGCTATTCACATTAATCGCCCTTCAATGTAATGGGCAGTTTAGGCTAGTAATATGATGCTAATGTTTACAATTACACAAGCTCCCTGATTTCAGCTAAATATCTCCCTTTCATGCAGAAATAATATGACCACACAGAAGCTGAATTAGTATTTAAATATGTCCTAAAACAGGGGTGCCCACACTTTTTCAGCAACTTAGAAAATGTCCAAGTCAAAATGATTTACCTACAAAAATGCAAATAATTTATTTATTAATAAATATATTGACAATTCTTTACATGTACAATGTGTACATTTTTTGTCATTACCTTACTCTGATGACTTGCACTGGATGGAATCAGCTAGGGATGCGTAGTCCGGACAGCAGCTGCTAACAGCCAGCCTCAAGCACACTTCTAAATGATCATCAGTCATGGTGGTACGGTACTTGGGCTTGGGCTTAATGATCTTCATGTGGGAAAAGGTTGACTCACATAAATAAGTTTTCATAAATCTCTCTCCATTTTATCTGATAAATTTTCATTTTAATCTTAAAATAAGCACTTTGTGCCCTGTTTTTCACACAGCATTTGAGAACCCCTTCTTTGAATTTTTTTCACAGCTGATAGGTGGAAAAAGAAAACAAAAGGGTGCTAATCTTCATGTGAATAGCTAATGGGTCATTCCAGAATTGGATGACATTTTACGTTCCACCATCATATATTAAATATTGCACACACAAAATACTAAAATATACAGTTTCTGAGTGAATTTACTTGTCCTGAGAAAAGAATGCTTGAAAATAGTTTTAAAAATACCAAATAAGTCTGGAGTACCCCCCAAAATGCCATTTTCCTCTTGTCCCACCCCTCTAATGGCCAAATTGAATCTAAAATAAAATAGTTAAAATTAAATTGAAATTTCTTTCTTTATTATTATTTGTTTCATTGCCATCTCTTGTAACGGTGGGATTTGTTTTAATAAACACAATATTTCAAATAATAATTATTATTCATGGAACATGTGTCCCACAACATGCACGCAACCCTGTTACCAGAACATTTTTAGCCTGGTAGAAAAAGAAGAAAGCACTGAACCACATGATCCCCTGGACTTGACATCATCAAACAGTTTTCCAAAAGAATGGGTAGCCTTGTCTTCTTTTCTATTTTTCATATTTTTATAACATAGTTAGCCTTGATTGAATGTCTCACTCTACCTCATGCAACCCTGTTATGCAAATGATCAGAATAAGACAATTTTTTTTTTCTTTACTTATTTGCATAAATAAGTTTTTCCTCTTGATTAGCAGTAACAGCTAGCTAAACATTAGCTAAACATATTCGTCCGGCCCAACTTGTGACTGGTTTTCTGGTAGCCGGTCATATATGCTTCAAAAGCATGCAGCTAAACCATGTCCACTTGTTATGTTATTACCCTAGAACAGGGGTGCCCAACCAGTCGATTGCGATCTACCAGTCAATCGCAGGCCGAGTGTCAGTCGATCGCATATGGCTACATTCAGACTGCAGGGCTTAATGCTCAATTCCAATTTCTTTGTGAAATCCGATTTTTTTGCGAGGTCATTCACATTTCCAATTAAATGCAACGTGTATGTAATCTCCAGTGTGAACTTTAAACGCCCCAAAAATGTCCCGCATGCGCCTTGGAGGACACGTGCATTGAGCGTGCTCAATGCTTACGGAGGTAGCCTAAAGTTGCTGTCGTACCGGAGCCAAAACATGTACAGCTTATTTGTTTTAAGGAGGAGATGGAGAAGGACAAGGTTTTTGGCCACGGCGTTTTGTGGGGCAGTAGCAGCAACGTCCGTAGAAAGAAACGTGTTGGAATGGAGTCGCAGCCAAGAGTGGTGGGATTGCTACGTGCTTCGCCGCTTCACTGACACGGAGTTCATATACTATTTTCGCATGACGAGAAGAACGTTTGTGTACGTTTGTGAGCGCCTACTTGTACCACTCTCACTGGAAAAACACGGGCAGGTCAGATGAATGCGACCTGGCCATTCAGACTGAAGTCGCATGCCAAAAGATCGGATAGGCTATGTATCGGTTTTAGGACCACATATCTTGGGCTACGTTCACACTGCAGCCTGAAGGGACCCAAATCCGATTAAAAATAAAAAAATAAAAAAATGCAGTGGTCTCCTATTTTTTTTCCAGAGCTGTGTATGTCAGTGCTCTGCCTGGAATGTTCCATAGACATTAAACGGCTCTACCTTACATTTATGCAATCACAGGTGGTTTTATAGGTGGTTTTATAGCTCAAAAATCCCCCTTCCCCTCTTGGTAGATCTCGGTACACCATCAACCTCAAAAGTAGATCTCGGTAAAAAAATGTTGAGCACCCTTCCCTACAATATTCCAAAGTATGGCATTCAAATACAGTTCGTTAACATGCATTATACTGTGAGTGGGGTCTCCATTGGCCTGGTGGTGTTGCCTATTTTCTGCATGCATAGAGAGAATAATGCCATACTGCGATACCTTCAGGCAAAACAGTAACGTATCCATGGAGACAAACAGAAGGCGCATTCTCCACCATAAACATTACACACTGTAGCTTTAAATGCATTGGCCGGACACATAAAGCACACAGACTTGACCATGTATAAGGCAAAGCCTGTTGTCAGAAATATTAGTGTTTACAGATCCCCTGAGGCGTGTGTCCCCTTGGAGCACAGGCTGGTTTGAACTGGATAAATCCATTTTGACCTGAGGACCAGCTTCTCCCAGAGGCCTTCACTGCTCTGTACTGCTCTTAATGAAGAACGCTCACATGTACAAGACCACACAGTCATGTTTACACCAGGAAACAGCAGAGTAGAGATGTCTAAGAGCGCTTTGTGTGGCCTTTAACCCAATACTCTACAATGGAAAAGTCACTGGTTTGGACAAAGTGGTCCTTCATTCCCATGGCAACATCACTAACGGATAATAAAATAGAGTAAATAAAATCAAATTTTAAAGTGCATTGTGTTGTTTTCTGGTGGAGGGTCCATCAAAAGCTTTTCTTCATGGATATGTTATTGCTTTGTCTGGAATGTTTCACAGTATGCACATTAAACATTTCTATCTTCATGGAGGCCAAACCAGACAGTCCCAATCTGTTTTTCTAGGTATTCCTTAGGTATAAAACCACCTGTAATTGAATAAATGTAACTTACAACTGGTTAATGCCATACTATGGAACATTCCAGGCTGAGCAATGACATATCCATAGAAACAAGCGCGTGGCTGGTGCTGATTAAAATCCCTTCCCATTTCGAGGACCATACTTTTTCTTAATTAATTTCTGTTTGAACGTCTTCTGATAAAAGGAAACTATCTCTTGGACATGTAAAATATGAATGGAAATCTATATCTTACTTTTCAAAATAACTAAAAAGATTTTTATAGGACTTTTATATAAATTCTTCCTGGACTTTTTTTTTTTTTTTTGCCTAAATCTCATTTTTATTGAGATATGCCTCAGATTTAACATGGTAATTGTCAAGACCCATGATCAGATCATTTCATGTACTATCAGATTTCCCTTGGGATTAATAATATCTGTCCGCTTGTCTGTCACCCCCAGAAACACCAGCTATACCTATTCCTATATTTACCCCAAAGAATTCATTTGGAATTTAAAACCTGACTTTCCTCTGTGTAGAGCTTGTTCCCCTTATAACGAGAGTAGAGAGTTAGAGGACAGCAAAAGCCAAAACTACAGAGCCTCAGCTTCACTAAGGTCATTTTCACACCAGGAAAGTCCGATAGTTCACTTGCTTTGGTCCGGACCAAATTTTTTAATAATTTTTTTTATTTTGGTGCGGTTCACTTTCACACTGTACTTTTTTTGTAAGTGGACCAACATCTATAAACAAAACCACGTGTGCTGAGGTCGCTCAGCCATTGGACAGAAATGAGCCCTGTCAAATCGCCGTGTCCAAACACGGAAGGAGGAGAATCATGGTGTTACGTGCTGTTTTCAATCTAGCCTTAGCGATATGGTTTGCTCAGTTTTTACAGTTTGCACAAATGTTTGAGCAGCATCGGGAGGTTTACACTATTTTACAGTCAATTTCCAAACGACGAAGACACAGGGCAAGACGGCTACGGAGGACAGCGCTCGTGTGCGTATCAAGTTCTGACTCTTGCTCTTCACGCAAAATGTAAGTAAGCCTCGTTTAGTTTAGTTTAGTTTCGTAAGCCTCGGTTTCCCATAATGCTCAACATACGACGGGAGCTCATTAAAGGCAAATTAATGTTTTTTTACAATCTGAGCCTTCTTTCGGCAATAAAACAAGTAGTTTTACTCACCCATAGCAGTTTGCTGTCAATTGGAGCAGTATCGCAGAACTTATGTTGAGCCGTTCTGTTCTTCTAATGATCCCGTATCCGTTAACATGGTGCTCGTATCATATGCTCGGGGCATTACTTTGCGGTGTCCAAATAACACAAACTTTAGCACTTTTCAAATCACAGAAGATCGCTGTGCCAGGGAAGACTTTGAGTGGATTCCAAAACGGCCTGAAACCCGATATCCAGCTATAGTTTCATTTGATGACGTCATCAGAGAGGACAGTGCGCATGCGTGAACTCAGCTGTTTTGTAAACACAGCTAGTCCGAAAGAGGCTAACACCGCTCTGAACTGTTGCGATATCGGGTTTCAGGCCGTTTTGGAATCCACTGAAAGTCTGCCCTGGCACAGCGATCTTCTGTGATTTGAAAAGTCCTAAAGTTTGTGTTATTTGGACACCGCAAATCAGTGCCCCGAGCACTCACGCTAACGGATACGGGATCAGTGGTAGAACAGAACGGCTCAACATAAGTTCTGCGATACTGCTCCAATTGACAGCAAACTGCTATGGGTGAGTAAAACTACTTGTTTTATTGCCGAAAGAAGGCTCAGATTGTAAAAAAAACGTTAATTTGCCTTTAAGTACAAAGAGCCAACTGTGTCAGATCGAGTCCGGTCTGCATTCTCACCTCAAACGAACCGCACCAGGATTCCAATGGTACCGTGCCGAGACCAAGCTTTTTAGGTGGTCTCGGTTAGCTTCTTTGCTCCGGATCGAGATTTTTGGTTTTTATTCACACCAGGCCAAAAGGTCCGAATCAAAGGACCCATTTGACCCATTTGACTGTGCTCAGTTCAGTTTGAATTGAGAGTCTTTTTAGTCAGAAATTTTAGGAAAAATAGGCTGTAATGGTGAGGGTGTTTAATCCATTTGCATTAGTTGTACTTAGTTGTTCCATCAAAAATGAAATGTAATCAATGATTTCAAGTCAAGACACTTAATTCACATTCCAGTCACAATATACCAATTTTGCAGGAAAGCCAGACAACATAAAAACTGAAAAATCCCCATAAAACTGGTTCTCTATAGTAATAAATTACTATATAAAAAGCTTTCAATTTTTTAAAACCACATTAAAGAAGCGCTATGTCATTTTCCTGATAACTGGGAGAGACAAACAGAGAGGGAGAGAGAGAAAGAGAGAAAGAGAACTAGAAAGACAGAGAGACAGACAGAGATAGAGACGGAGAGAGAAAAGGGCAGAACAGAGGAAACTGGAGAGGAGAGAGACAGATGATGGAGAGAGAGCGAGAGAGGGAGGAGTGGAGAAAGAGAGAGAGAGAGAGAGAAGGAGATAAATGATGACTGGACATGTTTAATGCCATACTGCGCAACATTCCAGACAAATCATTTACATAGCAATAGCAGATCCTCCTTCAAAAGAATCAACACATTTTATCCAAGTATTTTTCTCCATTCCTCACGTTCTCAGAGCTATCAAAAATGACCATTCAAACTTTTTGAAACTTAAGAGTCAGATACCTTCAGTGCGGCAGGGTGTGTACAGTGGGCCTTGTTTGTATTTAGACAAATTGAATTGACAAAAAACAATGAATCAATGACAGCAGCAGACGCCTTGGGGAGGTGGCATGCTCTGGAGGACAGGCTCTGTTGATATCAATAAGAAAGAAGGATAGATAGAAAGAGAGAGAGAGGATGGGGGGACTGGCCAAGAACTGGAAAAAAAATCAGAGAATGAGAAAGCAAGAGAGAGAGGGAGAGAAAGAGAGAAGCAGTTTGGGTGAAAGAAAGACAGTGAGTGCAAATGAGATGGAGAGAGAATCAGCAGAAAAAAAGGCTGAGAAAGAGAAAGCAATATACAGAGATAAGGGATGAAAGCTAAAGAGAGGGCAAGGGTGGAAGAAAGAGCTAGAGGGTAGGAGTAGAGAGAGAGAAAGAAAGTGAAAGAGAGAGAGGGAGGGGGAGTGATTGAGGGAGAGAGTTAGAATTAGCAGGAAAAAGAGGCAGACAAAATGACAGAGAGATAAGACAGAGAGACAGAGAGAAGGGAGAGTGAAAGAAACAGGGAGAGAGTAGGAGAAAAGAAAGAGAAAGAGAGGAAGACTGGGAGAGTAGTAGGAGAAAGAAAGAAAGAATGAATGAAAGAGGAGAAATGGAAAAGAAAAGAGAGAAAAGGAGACCGATAGAGAGGGGTTGAGAGAAAGAGAGAAGGGATGAGAGAAAGGTGGTAAAAGCAAAGGGAGAATAAGACTGACAGAAAGAAGGGGGAGGAGAAAGAAAGAGAGATATGGGAGAGGAGGTAAAAAGAATGATAGACATGGGGATTAGAGAGGAGGATGCTATAGACAGGGAAAGAGAGATGGACAGGTAAAGATGAAGGGGAAAAAGACAAGTGTGTGTGAGTGTGAGAAAGAAAGAATAAAAAAGAGATAAAAGAGAGGAGGGAGGGAAGAGATACAGAGAAAGTTAGAAGAGAGAGAAAGAGAGAGAAAAAGGTTTGCAAGAGAGGAGGAGATAGAGGGAGACTTTTGACTTTTAACAATACATTTATTATGTGTCACTTGTCGCCATAAACTGTATATATAACTGGACATAGCTAACTGTTTTTTTTTTGTCTGTTAAAAAAAAATCATATAATCATAATATAGCAATATTAGCATCTTGAGCTTCATTTGGGTGGAGCGGTACGCTATGAGTGACGTCACATTCACTTAGTCCACTTTTTTATACAGTCTATGCTTGTCACTCAAAAAGAAATGTACAAAACCATACAATATACTCACAGGTCCTGAGATAGAGCAAGAAAGAGTGAAAGAATGGAAGAAAAAAAGAGGCAGAGTGAAGAGAGATAAGGAAAGAAGTGAGAGAGACAGAAGATCTAAGAAATGTTGCTCTGTGTGTTGGAGCATTTTATGAATACATCTACAAAGTCCCTGAACAGTCTCTTCATCTGAGCTAATCTTAAAGTAAACAGTCCGCCTTAAGAACTGCAGCCGACCACCTTAAGAGAGCTTATACTAGGGCTATCCTGATGCTGTCACGCACAGCTATACCTCTTTGATTTTAAGTGTTTTGGAGAGTTCATAAAGTTTTTCAGAAGCAACAATTTCTCATTCAAACACATTAGTAAATATATACTTTATGGATTTAAAGTTAGACTTCAACAAACTTTATTGATCCACAAGGAAAATTAAGAAAGAGAAATGGTCAAATAAAATCTAAATAAAGAAATAGCAAGAGACTGAGGCATAATTATATAAATGTATATGTACAAGTAAAGAATAAAATATAGAAATATAGTAATAAAAATGTATCTCAGCTATATACAAGCGGTCATAATGCAACAAAAGCAACACAGTTAAAGAGCTTATATTACGTTATTTTCTGTTATTTGTTATAATGTTGCTTCCTCATAAAAAAAAAGAAGTTGTATTTTGTTTCATGTTTAAACAAACAAATCCTGCATATTTAGAGTCTATTCCACCTTATGATATCATGTGGTAATACAGGTTCACTGGATTCACTGTGTTTTTAAACTCCATAAATCACTTGGATGATTTCAGCAACTGCCAGTCTCGACTGAACTAAAAGGTAGCTTTTAACATCACAAGGTGGAGCAGAGCATTTTGAGTTTTGGAGATGCAGACAGTCCAGTGTTACTCAAACATGTGTGAATGAAACAAAACACAACTCCAGGTATGATTTGATGATGTAACAGCATTATAACATGACTTAAAGCTCACAAGAGTCAAGTCGAGCGTGTAATATAGGACCTTTAGCAATTATCTCCTTACACATATAGCATCATACATGGTCACCACAACAAGTCGGATTCGACAAGCTTTACATCAGATGCCCTTCAATGTACAAAATGCTCAAGGTAATATTTTTCTACACTGACATTTGAGCTTGAGCTGTTCATGCTATGGTCACTCATAGCCTGTAGATAACTGTCTCCCCTTTGCAGAAAAAAAATCTGACATGTAAGATACAGGGCTGTATAATGAATAGAGTTTTAATCAAGATGGAGATTCAGTAATTTCTAATTGTCAATAATTAACTTGGGCATTTTTAATCAAGGTATCAACAGTCAATAATCTGGCAGTAGAAGCATGTGGTTTCAAATGGTAAGTATTAAAAGTCTTTCATATTTATTTTGAAAGTTGCATCGCATGACATTTCTAGTGGTGGGTCCTCCATTTGCTTGTCGCCATGAAAATGTTACTGCTTTGTCTAGAATGTTCCACAATATAGATTAAATCTATTTATTACAAGGGAAACAAGACGGTTACAGGTTACATTACAATTCAGATCTTTCACAGAAGGAATTATTGTATTTTTGAGCAATAAAAACACCCGTAATGAATAAATGCTTGATGGATATGTTAATGTCCAATGTCATACCATGGAACATTCCTGGGAAAGCAATAACATGGAGACAAGTAGGTAGCGGACCCTCCACCAGAAAAGTTGTACAATGCACCTTTAAAGAACTGATTTTGAAAGCCCTTTGTACTTGTTTTTAAAGGTGCACTATGTAACTTTTTGGGGTGTCACCTACTTGTTTCTGTGGATATGTCATTGCACTGCCTGGAATGTTCCACAGTATGACATTAAACAGCTCTACCTTACATTTATTCAATTACAGGTGGTTTTACAGCTCAAAAATACCTTGAAATATAGACATAGCAGGGTTGCCTCTCTACATATTTTACCTGTAACTTGGTCTGGTTTGGTCTCCATGAAGATAGGAAGGTTTAATACCATAATGTGAAACATTCCAGACAAAACAATAACATCCCCATGGGCAAGCATTTGACGGACCCTAACCCTCCACCATAAAAGTTACACACTGTAAAACGACAAAATAAAATCAAATAGAAAATTGTGACATATAAATATTTTTTTCTGTCACCCCAGCAACCCTCACAATACAGTTTTCTTCTATCTGAAATATTTTTGTCTTAGAAACGTCTCATTCTTGCCTTTCTTTGCTTGTTACATCAGAGGCACGTGTGTATTCTCTGTTTCCTGTTCTTATCCCAGAGCCATGTTTAAACAAAGTAACATTCATACATGAGTGCTCCCCACTGCCCCTGGCCGGTCTGAGCCACGGACCACCCTGATGTGAGGGAGGGGGCTTGTGGGGCTTGGGGGGCACAGATGCTAGTGCTAGTAGCCTGAAACACTCCCAAGATTCAATGGCTAAAAACAAAAAAAGGAAGCATTCACTTGACAGGAGAGCTTTGGGCTGAGGCTTTTAATAGCACACTGCTCTGTAAATGTCTTTTTGTGTTTTCATTGTGGGTTTGGTGAATGGGGAAACACTACTAGAAATGCAATGGTAAGACAAAGTGTTGTGTCCAGTACTGACCATAAGTTCAAATTCAAAACAAACTAGGTCACATGGTACATTCAGACTTGTCAATTTATTTATCAGAACTATGCAGAATTGACAATATTCAACAATAAGTGACCAGCTTTGACCCATTACATGGAAGCTGATTCACGATTCTTCCTTTTGATGCTTTGACCCAGTCTCCTTGCCATTAAAATATCTCTTGTCAAATTTGCTTTAAACTTGACATTTTTACTTACTTGGCCAGCTAGAACCACATGCTTTGACAAAACATTACAAAGACGAGTGGATCTGGAGCCATATCCTATCTCCACGATTTCAGAGGGAGTGATTGTCAGGCAACAGGCCTTGACGTGACGTGACGTGACGTGAGCCGTCCTCCTGGGGACCCACCACCTGCGGGAGGATTCATGGAGGCTGGTGCATTGTGTTCTGGGCAGCAGAACACTGCTTGGACTGCTGCCCCCGCGACCCAGAAAATGAAAAAGCGGATTATTGTTATTGTTATATATATTTTGTTGTAATATAATTTTGAGTTGATAAGGGGCAGATATTATAAGCTTATGCTTCTTTCTGTTCCCTTTTCATTCATATTTAAGTTAAAATTGTATAGATGCAATTGTGTTGTTTTAAACGAATGAAATAAATAAATAAATTAAATGAATGAGAAGATGAATGAATGAATGAATGATTGTCAGGCAGACTAAACAATCAGAGATGCATGATCCATTTGTGTCAAAAACAAACATGGCTCTTACATAAAACAAAGGAGAAAAAAAATGACATAAAGTTTTTAACAGAATGACATTAATTTTACAGAATTAACGATACAAGCACCAAACTATTACTTGTTTCAGACAAAAGAAGTTATATATTTTGTGCTAAATGTTATGAGAATTTTCCAGAAATGTCTTCCGTATTTGAGAGATGCAAGCTACAAATTAGCAGCTTTAGCTAGCTTTTGCTAAAATTCTCTTCTTTAGAAGTGACTTTATTGATCTCACAATAGAGAAATTCTTCTCTGCATTTAACCCATCCTGTTATTAGGAGTGGGCAGCACATTACTGCGCCCGGGGACCATCTCCATGATCTTCTTGCTTCGGTTTGATCAGGACCTCAGCTGGAGGATTTTACCTGGAGCATGTTTTGGGTTGATGGGGAAACCAGAGTGCCCGGAGAAAACCCACCCAGACACATGCAAACTCCAAACAGAAAGGCTCGGGCGACCCGGGGATCGAACCCGGAACCTTCTTGCTGTGAAGCATGTGCGCTAACCACTCAGCCACCGTGCCACCAACTATTGAGGGGCCCATATTACACTATTTTCTGATCCATGTTATAATGTTTCTTCGTCAAAAATCATACCTGGAATTGTGTTTTGTTTCATTCACACATGTTTAACACATAACCCTGCATATTTAGGCTGAGTTCTTCTCTCAGACAGAAAACACTCTGTTCCACCTTGTGATTAGTCTGGTTAACACCTGACCATATCACAAGTGAGATATGGGTCTGGAAACTCCCTTCGAAAAATCCCGTAGCGGAGGTGTGGTTAGCGATTGCCAACGGCCGTTTATTGGGCGTTATGAATGTCTATCATTGAGCGTATACGTAAGTCCATAGCCAATCATGTCAGTTGTCAGTTCAAACTACAAGCTTCCGTTTGTCATGTAGTACGCGTCACCGTCTTGCCACACCTCCCCCGCTCTCTGATTGGGGCCCTAAATCTGGGACTCTCGCTTGGACGAGTTTCCAGGCCGCCTTCCAGTTCAAAACGAAAGGAAGCGGCCTGGGAATTCCCAGGCTACCTTGTGATGTTAAGAACGTAGCATTATAAGATGGCTTAAAGCTCATAAGAATCCATTTAGTGTGATATACATTCATACCATACTCCATACAACTGTACAACAACTCACCCTTATGTAAGATAATACTCCCTAGATAATACTCCCTACAACTGCGTGAAGAGTCCCTCAGTCGTCCAGGTAGAATCCATGATACGTAAAAGAAGAAATTCAATTTGTCAACTGGACAAAGTTTGTTTGGGCGAAAACGTTTCGCCGCTCATCCGAGAGGCTTCGTCAGTTCATGAACGTTTTCTTCTTTTATCACTCCCTACAACTGTATATAGCTGTGATTGGATATCTGATTTGATATTGTATTTTATATTTTATTACTTATTTTTCTATTTTATTCTGATTTGTACATATACATTTATTATCATTTTTATTTGTATAATTATGTCTCATTTGACACTCTCTATTGCTCTTTGGTTCCTATTCCATCGAGTTTTTTGTTACCCTATTTGATGAGTGAGCTACTGTACCCAAACAATTTCCCTTGTGGATCAATAAAGTTTGTCTAAGTCTAAGTCTATAGGACCTTTATTTCGATATAAACTTTCATCTCATTAAGTCCATGTGAGGTCTCCATGGGACACAGAGTAAACAGTGAATGACCAGGAGCATTTCAGTCTGGAGGAACACACTGTATATGGAACAGGGCTAAAAATAACCCAATGTCACTGCAGCCTTAATATAGCCTTTTATTAGTGTGAGCTTTTACAATCACTCCATTGAGGAAAATTAGTGTTCGTATTTAAAAAGATAACGACATTATTGAAGCAAACGTTCAAACATGACATAAGATATAGCAACATGAAATTCATATGAAAACTGATTAAAGACGCATTGTGTAACTTTTCTGGTGGAGGGTCTGTCACCTGCTTGTTTCTTTGAATGTTCCACAGTATGACATTAAACAGCTCTGCCTTACATTTATTAAATTGCCAAAAGAAAACAGGTATTCTGACTGTGATGGGGGGGTTGCGTCTCCAGAGATCTGACCTGTAACTTGGTCTGGTTTGGTCTCCATGATAGAAAGGTTTTATACAATTCCAGACAAAGCAATAATATCTCCGGATCGGGAGAAAAGAATTTACACAGTGCACCTTTGATGCAAGGTTGGCAATAAAACATGCAAAATAGTTTAAAGTTCCAGCTAGGCAGTCCTGCACAAACAGCTCAAGTAAAGGCTGGTCTGGCAGGATTACCCAGTATTATTGAAGCATGGGTCAAAAGCAAATAACAAACATTCCTATGAGGGCAATATACATGTGTTTGTCTCCATTAAAATTGTATTCCTATGCCTGGAATGTTCCATAGTAAGGCATTAAACTTCATAAAGTCGGGTCAAGTTATAGGTCAGATCTGTGAAGAGGTGAACCCGCTTACACTAAGAATATTTTTATGGTATTTTTAGCAGTGTATACACCTCCTTTTCTATATAAATGTAAGACAGATCAGTTTAATACCATACTGTGGAACATCTCAGGCCATGCAATAACATTTTCACTTAGACAATAGAGATACGGACCCCCCACTAGAAATCTTACATAGTGCCTTTAATGAGCCTCTATGTATTTATTTTTCTGTTCGGGACAGCGTCTTTTACATTACTATATTACAGAAGCCAACTATTAAAAAATTAGACTAATGTCAATTTACTATATGCCATATGCCAATATATTTTAGGGTAATTTTGTTGGATGAGAACCATATGGAAGCTGATGCCAGGGACAGACTATATTGTCCAATCAAAGAAATTGTTGAATGAGAATCATGTGGAAACAACTAACTGAATGTATCCAAGACAGTTGTTTTTCAGTCATGGTGCAGCATCCCAGTTACAGAATGGACCAAGTGGTTGAAAACAGTTAAAGGTCCTGTTTCACAAAATTGACTCTTGTCATCTTATAATGTCGTTACCTTATCAAAAACATACACTGAGTTGTGTTTTGGTTCATTCACACACACCCTTCATTATTAGTTTGTCTACATCACCAAAGCTCAAAATGCTCTGTTCTACCTTGTGATGTCATGTAGTGGTACTTTCCAAATTAACAGCTCCTTTTTACCTTTAGTTCAGAGATTGGCAATTCCAATAGCTGAAATGATCCAAATGATTTTAGTGAAGTTGTATGGAGTTTAAAATCACAGTGGAGCACTTCAACTATTACCACATGACATCACAACAGAACAGATTGTTTTTCATTTGAAAGAAGAACTCAGCCTAAATATGCAGGATTTGTGTGTTAAACATGTGTAAATGAAACAAAACACAACTCTGAGTATGTTTTTAATGAGAAAACATTATAATATAGCATAATATGGCCCTTTAATTATGTAACATGCTTTTCACTTGTGGATAAATTAGTGTACTGGCCCTTTAATCACAATCACAAGGAATTCTCTGTCCAGTATTTTCATTTAATGTAGACTGTAGAAGCGATAAATACAGTACAAGTTGATAACAGGAGAAGTTCAATTTGTCAACTGGACCAAGTTTGTTTGGTTGAAAACGTTTCGCCGCTCATCCGAGAGGCTTCGTCAGCTCTAATAAGAATACTGGTAAGACACTTGCTTATATCTTGCTGTAGGGAGGAGCTACCTAGCTAACTACTTTCCGGAACTATCTCATTGGTTTCGGTCTTTTGTTTCTCTGGCGTCTAGCTTAACGATCCCTATTCATCCCTACACGCCTGCTTTTTCACACCTCTGGCCCTGACCTGGCTAACCCTATTGTTTCCCTGTTTGTTTGATCTAGGCTTAATAATGGAATTGTAGATGGGATGCAAATTATATCTTACGCCACCTGTTCTGTTCAGAGAAGGATTCTCTTTTTTGACAAAAATAGCCTCTTTAACTCCCCTCTCAAACCAATTCTTTTCCCTGGCTAAGATCTGAACCTCACTGTCCTCAAAAGAATGTCCCGTGGCTTCTAGGTGAAGATATACGGCAGAAGACGGTCCACTCTGGCACGCCCGTCTGTGTTGGTACATCCTCTTGTGAAGTGGCTGCTTGGTTTCTCCAATATAGCGCTCACTGCAGTCTTCACTACACTGAATGGAGTAGACCACATTGCTTTGTTTGTGGCTCGGTGTTTTGTCCAACCATGTGTATTAAAGTGTTTGTGGGTTTGTCTTAATCTAAACTGGGATTTCATTATTGTCTGAAAATCCTCTGTAGTTTTTCCGACACGCCGGCCAGGTACGGAATCGCTACCCCTTTCCTCCTGGGTTCGGATTCTCTATTATCTTGTTTCTTGCCCTTGTCTCTCTTGGTTTTGTTAACAGCCCATTTGGGATAACCACAAACAGAGAGGGCTTCCTGCACATGTTGTTCTTCTTTTTCCTTACCCTCTGTGCTTGTGGGAACCACTTGGGCCCTGTGTTGTAATGTCCGAATAACACCCAGTTTGTGCTGCAGTGGGTGGTGTGAATCAAAAAGCAGGTATTGGTCTGTGTGTGTGGGCTTCCTGAAGACTTCTACTTGGAGTCCCCGGTCTCCTCCTATCGTTACTGCACAATCTAAGAACGCCAATGTGTTATCCTTGGCATCTTCACGGGTGAATTTGATATTAGGATCTACAGAATTGATATGTGCAGTAAAAGGTTCCAAATCTTGAATTTTGATTTTTGTAAAATTATCATCAACATAACGAAACCAGTGTGTGGGAGGAGTGCCTGGATATGAGGCTAAGGCACTCTGTTCAAATTGTTCCATGTATAAGTTAGCCATGATAGGGGAGACCGGTGAGCCCATCGCACAGCCATGAATTTGCCTGTAGAAGTTCCCTCTGAACTGGAAATAGGTGCTATTTAGACAAATTTCCAGCAGTTGGCAGATTTGGTCAGGAGAAAGTTTGGTTCTCTCTTCTAGCTTGGAATCCTGTAGTAAACTCCTTCTCGCTGCTTCGACCGCTACAGCTGTGGGGATACAAGTGAAAAGAGAGGTTACATCAAAGGAAACCATTGTCTCATCCTGACCAAACTGGAGAGACTTAACTTTGTTTACAAATTCAGCTGTGTATGAGGCTAAGGTGAACAGCCTACTCAGTGACGCGACAACATACGAAGTACTGAAACGGGACCCCACCAATGGGTACAAAAAGAAGATCATTGATTTCTTACAGAAGTTGAGGAAAGAAGAAGTCATTGATCTACAACTGTATTACAGACTGTACCCTGGTGATGCTATCCCGTGCATCTATGGCCTCCCGAAGATTCACAAACAAGGAGTACCACTCAGACCCATTGTGTGTAGTGTTGACTCTATCACATATAATTTGGCCAAACACCTAAAAACCATCTTGGCTCCATTGGTGGGTAACACGGAGCACCACATTGAGAACACAGCTGAATTTGTAAACAAAGTTAAGTCTCTCCAGTTTGGTCAGGATGAGACAATGGTTTCCTTTGATGTAACCTCTCTTTTCACTTGTATCCCCACAGCTGTAGCGGTCGAAGCAGCGAGAAGGAGTTTACTACAGGATTCCAAGCTAGAAGAGAGAACCAAACTTTCTCCTGACCAAATCTGCCAACTGCTGGAAATTTGTCTAAATACCACCTATTTCCAGTTCAGAGGGAACTTCTACAGGCAAATTCATGGCTGTGCGATGGGCTCACCGGTCTCCCCTATCATGGCTAACTTATACATGGAACAATTTGAACAGAGTGCCTTAGCCTCATATCCAGGCACTCCTCCCACACACTGGTTTCGTTATGTTGATGATAATTTTACAAAAATCAAAATTCAAGATTTGGAACCTTTTACTGCACATATCAATTCTGTAGATCCTAATATCAAATTCACCCGTGAAGATGCCAAGGATAACACATTGGCGTTCTTAGATTGTGCAGTAACGATAGGAGGAGACCGGGGACTCCAAGTAGAAGTCTTCAGGAAGCCCACACACACAGACCAATACCTGCTTTTTGATTCACACCACCCACTGCAGCACAAACTGGGTGTTATTCGGACATTACAACACAGGGCCCAAGTGGTTCCCACAAGCACAGAGGGTAAGGAAAAAGAAGAACAACATGTGCAGGAAGCCCTCTCTGTTTGTGGTTATCCCAAATGGGCTGTTAACAAAACCAAGAGAGACAAGGGCAAGAAACAAGATAATAGAGAATCCGAACCCAGGAGGAAAGGGGTAGCGATTCCGTACCTGGCCGGCGTGTCGGAAAAACTACAGAGGATTTTCAGACAATATGAAATCCCAGTTTATTTCAAACCCACAAACACTTTAAGACAAAAACTCGTCCACCCAAAGGACAAAACACCGAGCCACAAACAAAGCAATGTGGTCTACTCCATTCAGTGTAGTGAAGACTGCAGTGAGCGCTATATTGGAGAAACCAAGCAGCCACTTCACAAGAGGATGTACCAACACAGACGGGCGTGCCAGAGTGGACCGTCTTCTGCCGTATATCTTCACCTAGAAGCCACGGGACATTCTTTTGAGGACAGTGAGGTTCAGATCTTAGCCAGGGAAAAGAATTGGTTTGAGAGGGAGTTAAAGAGGCTATTTTTGTCAAAAAAGAGAATCCTTCTCTGAACAGAACAGGTGGCGTAAGATATAATTTGCATCCCATCTACAATTCCATTATTAAGCCTAGATCAAACAAACAGGGAAACAATAGGGTTAGCCAGGTCAGGGCCAGAGGTGTGAAAAAGCAGGCGTGTAGGGATGAATAGGGATCGTTAAGCTAGACGCCAGAGAAACAAAAGACCGAAACCAATGAGATAGTTCCGGAAAGTAGTTAGCTAGGTAGCTCCTCCCTACAGCAAGATATAAGCAAGTGTCTTACCAGTATTCTTATTAGAGCTGACGAAGCCTCTCGGATGAGCGGCGAAACGTTTTCAACCAAACAAACTTGGTCCAGTTGACAAATTGAACTTCTCCTGTTATCATGGATTCTACCTGGACGACTGAGGGACTTTTCACGCATCTACAGTACAAGTTCATAACAACCCAATTATAATAACAGGGATCAGTGGTTTATTCCTATTTGTGAACTATTCCCCTCATATACTAGTTACATCACACATGGTTGAATGATAAGTAAAACCACTACTGTTGATTTGCTGTAATGAACTTTGACCTGATGGAGTTTGTGACCTTAGCTGCAGTGGAATGAAAGGAGGAAGAAGAGAAGGAGGAGTAAGAGGAGGAGGAAAAGGCAGGTCTATGGCTGACAAAGCAATAATCAAATGAGGTAATATGTTATTTATTATATTCAATCATTATTGCCAATATTGTGGGTTTGCTCAAGTGAACTACACTATAAAAGGTGATTTAGCATTACCATTGAAAAATTACTTGAAAATATTAAGGGTAATTTTGTTCCATTCACACAAACATAAACCCATGCATATTTAGGTTGAGTTCTCCACTCAAATTGAAAACACTTTGTGCCACCTTGTGATGTCATGTGGTAATATAAGAAGTGCTCCACTGTGTTTTTAAACTTCATAAGCCTTTACTAGAATCATTTGGATGAATTCAGGTCTGGAATTGCCCATTTCTACTGAACTAAAGGTAAAAGGTAGCTTGTTAACTTGTAAATTAACGCTTCATGACATCACAAGGTGAAACAGAGCAGTTTGAGGTTTGGAGATGTAGACAGACTAATAATAAGGGGTCAATGAGACATGTGTGAATGAAACAAAACACAGCTGTAACAATATTATAAGATGACTAAAAGCTCGAAAGAATATATTTTGTGTAATATAGAACCTTATAGGAAGTCAAATTATCTACAGATGTAAATGCGTGTCTCCATGGAGATATTGCTTTGCCTGGAAAGTTCTCCTGCATTAAAATGAGCTGCCTCCATGGAGGCCGTATAGAATAGAAACAATAAAAAAAAAGACCTGTATTTGAATTGAATTGAAAAGGATAGAGAAATCTAATACCATTCTGAAATACCAGGCAAAGCAATAGCATCTCCATGGAGACAGGTCCATACTCCCACACTAGAAAAGTTACACAGTGCACCTTTAAAATGACATAATAACAAAAGCTATACCAAGCAAATTTTATGTTTCTGTATTTTCCATATTGGTGGACATTTATATGGCGTGCTTATAATCTTGATGTAATGTTTATCGTAGGTTATATTTTTAAAGCAGAGTTCGAGCCATAGACCGTGAACCCATGGCTGCTCTGTTCAGCTCAGGCAGTGACAGGAAGCAGAGGGGACATCGCCGCCACAACGCTGCCAAGATTCGACCAATCAGACGCAAGCCCCAGTGAAAACATTGTCAGCACATGCAATGCCAGGCAAACCTTTCTCTATGGGGCTTTAATACAGGGTCCACAGAGGACACTCGGTCATTGAGGTGTGCTTTGCTCAGATATGAAAGAAGCTAGAACTCAGAAAAAGTATTTATATATACATACAACAAGTATGGAAGGATACTGTCATAAATAAGCCTGTCATGATAACAAATTCTGAAGTGTGATATATTGCTAAACAAAATATAGAAAATATAGATGATAAATGCGTGAAAAGTCCCTCAGTCATCCAGGTAGAATCCATGATAAAAGGAGAAGTTCAAATTGAACTTCTCCTTTTATCATAGATGATAAATGATTATACTGAAATGTATGCCACTGACAGAATACATTTAAAGCAGGATAATCCCTCCAAACCATATTCTAAATGTACAATATTGTAAAAAAAAATAAAAAATAAAAAAAAGAGACATGAGACATGAGAGTTGAAATAAAGAAGAGTGAAATGTGTCAGCCATAGTTAAGTCACTTGTTCGACCTTCAATTGCTCCTTATATTGCATTACAAAAAAAAAAAAAAAAAAAAATTCCACTTAGCCCAAAGAAAAGAAGAAGACAGACTTTATTCATCCCCGTAGGGAAATTATTTCTCTGCATTTGACCCATCCATCAGGAGCAGTGGGCAGCTCGTCTTTCAGGCGCCCGGGAACCCATCTCCATGATCTTATTGCTCGGCTTGGTCAGGACCTGAGCTGGAGGATTTTACCTGGAGCATGTTTTGGGTTGATGGGGGAAACTGGAGTGCCCGGAGGAAACCCATCCAGACACGGGGAGAACATGCAAACTCCACACAGAAAGGCTCAGGCGACCCGGGGATCGAACCCAGACCATGCATGCAAACTCCACACAGAACACACACAGAAAGGCCTGGGCGACCCGGGGATCGAACCCAGAACCTTCTAGCTGTGAAGCATGAGTGCTAGCCACTCAGCCACCGTGCCGCCAAAATGTACACGCAATGTACATTGAGCCCCAAACAATATTGTTCCAGCTTTCATTTATTGAACAGTGATTGAGTAATTGTCGTTATAGGTCTAGTCATAAATTGCTTTGTGCCTGTATTGTACTATATAACCTGCCTTGCTTTATTAATCAGTATTTTAATGGACTTGTATCTGGCAGTATTTCACGATATTGGGTACAATGGATAGCAGAGTGGCTAGTGTCTGAGTAAAAAGGACATAGTTTTGATTATTTGTTTATTTGATTATTTGTGACAAGGCTCTCCCCCATACAAAAGCACTACAGGTTTTGTAGAGAATTTTCAATTTCAATATGAATTTGGCTCAAGTATCTCTGCGTGTTTTGCCAGCTTACAACAAAGATCTGGCCAAAACATTTGATTTATGATGTTTGATCCTGATTCAATTATATTCTATTCTATTTGCCCACAGTGAATGGACGTGAATGTGCTGTCTGTCAAGCGTCAGTTATAGGTGTAGGTAGAGGTGCTCTATGCAGGTTTTCTGGTGAAAGATCTGTTTGTTTAATAACAATATTATTGCTTTGTTTGGAATGTTCCACAGTGTATGAACACATCTCTATCTTGCATTTATTAAGGCCCTTTTAGGTCTAGATTCCATGCAGAATGCTAAATTTTGAAAAAGACCATGTGCTTGTGTCTCCCGTACAGTTATAATCTATGACACCAGTGAATCATTATGTTGTAATTTGCACATTTTAATAATGACTTAATAAAAGACCACTGACTTCCCAATGGGTACCACAGTTTTCTAACTGAAAGCTGACATCACTGTCATTACAACAAAAGAGCCGGCAAGTTGTTAGCCCCTCCTTTTTTTGGGGTACCAAAATCACTACACAGTGCTGCTGAATCCTATGTGTATAACTGAAAATAAAATTGAAGAATGAAGTAAGTACAGAGCAGTGGGTGTCTATTGGTGGCGGTGAAAATGGAGATTGATCTGCAATATGGTGTCTCGAAAATAAGTGATTAAAGATTACTCAGACATGCACCAGTCATTCCAAATACAACTTTGAGTGAGTAATTCTAACATGGTTAGAAGCTCTAAAAACAATAATAAGCAGAAACAAATGCATGAATGATTACATGACACCAGCCACAGTCCACACTACAGCCTACACAAGAATGCACTGCTTACACAATATTGTGACACATACCCCAGACGCTTAAAACACGTCACACATCACCACCACTGAACATGGCTCAAATCAAACCAAAACATGCTCCATATTGGAAGAGTGACGGCGAATGAGAGAGGACTGTCACGTTTCGGCCCCACCCCCTTGGCTGACCCTGGGGAGGGACCTGTCAGGCTGAATCACTGAGCGCACTGCAGTGGTCCAGCTCATATGTAAATGTGTCAGCGGGCACATAACACACAGAACACACATACATATAGGACTGTGGGTATATGAGTATTTACAACAGTGAAGCGGAAACAACTCCTCTCACTGCACCAAAGAAGAGCCAGGGCCCTCCTGGTACACTGACATTATGCACAATATCTGATGGGGGGGGTTTTGGTTTTCAGTGGCAGCCAGCTTGGGACGAAATCATTTTTAAGAGCTGTTTAAATGTCCACTTTGTAATTTTTTCAGGTTAGCTTGGACAGTTTATGGGTTTATTCCCATACAGATGCATTAAGAGCAAAAATATAGGTGAAATATAATGTATAATTTACTTAGATGTATCCGTCCATCCATTTTTTTCCGCTTATCCGGGACCAGGTCGTGGGGACAACAGTCTAAGCAGGGACTTCCAGACTTCTTTCACCCCGGACACTTCATCCAGCGCTCTGGGAGGACCCAAAGGCGTTCCCAGGCCAGCCAGGAGACATAGTCTTCCCCAGGGCCTCCTCCCGAGGGAGATGCCCGAGCCCTCAGCTGCTCCTCTCAATGTGGAGGAGCAGCAGCTCTACTCCGAGGTCCTCCTGTGTGACTGAGCTCCTCACCCTATCGCTAAGAGAGTGCCCACAATGTGAACGAGGCAAAATAAAGGTATATAAATAAAAACACATTTCCTTTATATGTGCCTCAAAACCAAGGAACATTATGACAACAAGTAAAATGAACCCCTCTGTGCCTCTGTGAGCCCATGTGAGCCCCTGTGTGCCTGTGAGCCCCTGTGAGCCTATGTGAGCCCCTGTGTGCCTCTGTGAGCCCCTGTGAGCCTATGTGAGCCCATGTATGCCTCTGTGATCCCCTGGGTGCCTCTGTGAAGCCCTGTGAGCCTCTGTGTGCCTCTGTGAAGCCCTGTGAGCCTCTGTGTGCGTCTGTGGGCCTGTGAGCCCCTGTGTGCCTCTGTGTGCCTCTGTGAGCCCCTGTGTGCGTCTGTGGGCCTCTGTGAGCCCCTGTGTGCCTCTGTGTGCCTCTGTGAGCCCCTGTGTGCGTCTGTGGGCCTCTGTGAGCCCCTGTGAGCCCCTGTGAGCCTCTGTGTGCCTCTGTGAGCCCCTGTGTGCGTCTGTGGGCCTCTGTGAGCCCCTGTGTGCCTCTGTGGGCCTCTGTGAGCCCCTGTGTGCGTCTGTGGGCCTCTGTGAGCCCCTGTGTGCCTCTGTGTGCCTCTGTGAGCCCCTGTGTGCGTCTGTGGGCCTCTGTGAGCCCCTGTGTGCCTCTGTGTGCCTCTGTGAGCCCCTGTGTGCGTCTGTGGGCCTCTGTGAGCCCCTGTGAGCCTCTGTGTGCCTCTGTGAGCCCCTGTGTGCGTCTGTGGGCCTCTGTGAGCCCCTGTGTGCCTCTGTGGGCCTCTGTGAGCCCCTGTGTGCGTCTGTGGGCCTCTGTGAGCCCCTGTGTGCCTCTGTGTGCCTCTGTGAGCCCCTGTGTGCCTCTGTGAGCCCCTGTGTGCCTCTGTGTGCCTCTGTGAGCTCCTGTGTGCCTCTGTGTACCTCTGTGTGCCTCTGTGAGCCCATGTGAGGAACACTGTTCTGGCCGTGAGAGAGAGCAGACGTGTTTCTCTTTCCTCCTTATCTCCTGCTCTGTTGTGTGCGTGCCTCTCTTGTTTTTCGTCATTTTTCTCGCTTTTGGAGCAGATTTTCCAAATTCCTAAAATATGCATTTGATCAGCTGGACCCTCAGCGCAATTGATACTCTTTTTTCACGGAGGAGTGCCGCTCTGGGAGAAGCGGCGTGTCCGGATGGTACTTTTGCTGCTGGATATGCGAGGGACTCGTATCGTGCGTGGCAAGTCATATGTTTGGCACCAATGTACCTGGAGGATGTGGAGGATATCTCGGCGTTTGGATATCATCACGAGCATGCTTACAGGATTCTACCTGGACAACTGAAGGATTCTACACACATCTATGAGCCCCTGTGAGCCCCTGTGAGCCCCTGTGTGCCTCTGTGAGCCCCTGTGTGCCTCTGTGAGCCCATGTGAGCCTCTGTGTGCCTCTGGATGCCTGTGTGTGCCTGTGTGTGCCTCTGTGATCCTTCGGGTGCCTCTGTGAGCCTCTGGCCTTTAGACTCCATACTCTCATCTTCAGGTTTGGATTTTGTACTACAGTCTGATATGTGGGAACAACAAGTATTAATTAATTAATTAATCATTGCATTTATATAGCGCCTTTCAAGACACCCAAAGCGCTTTACAGTTCATTGTTCATTCACTCACTCCACACTCAGTGTCGGTAAACTACTATTGTAGCCACAGCTGCCCTGGGGCAGACTGACGTATGAGGCCAGAATGTGATATGTTATGGTATTTCTAAAACTATATTCTTGTTGTGTAAGGATCCGTGTAAAGGAGTTAATTATTTGTTTTCCCTTATAGCTTATATTGTGAAATACATTTTGGTATGAGTTATGATATGTTTGACAGTTTGCTTCTCTGTGATGGCAGGCTGTATTCATGCAAATACCCCCAAATAATAAAATAACAAATAATAAAGGGTTTGGGACAGCTAGGAAGTTACAAAGTTACTTACTTTCTTCTTTGCTTGTACAACAGGCATCACTTCAAATAATTATAAGTGGCAAAATAGAAAAGTATATTTTGCATTGAATCACTTGGACTTGCTTCTTTTGGTCTTTGCTGTCAGCACAGACCATTTAAATCAATATAAATACTATCTCTCTCTCCTCTCCATCCTATTTTATCGCATTTCTCTACCACAGCAGTAAGTCATACAGCCACCGCAGTTTTTCCCATCTCCTCTTCTTCATATGCATAGTGGATACAGTGGCTGTAAGGGATGGTCAAATTTTATTTATTTATTTATTTATCTATCTATCTATTTACTTACTTATCTTTATACTATTTTAAGACTTTCTATCCTAATTTCATGAACATGGACAAGGTAAACCAAAAAAGCCCTTTTGTAAACCATTCTGAATTACTCAATTTGTGCTTTACAAATGAATTTAGCATGTCTTCCTTTCCAAGTCTGAACTCTGCTCCAAAGTACATGTTTCAACTAATAAAAATAATAAAATAAAAATAAAATAAACGTGACAATTTTTAAATAAAAGGATTTTGATTTTAATTCAATAAACTATTCTTTGTACATGCATTTCTCTCTGCTAGTACATCATCTTTGCTTCTCCTCTTTTTACATAAAGCAAACCCAAACAGTGACATAACACGAATCCAATCCAATCCAATCTTTTCTGTTTTTGTGAATACATTTTTTGTCTTGAATCAGGGGGCCCGGGAGAGCATCACAGAGACTGTGAGTCGTCATCCTTAGTCACAGCAGCCCTCCCCCTCTGCAGCAGCATTACACAATTAAGATTCTCCCTCAAAACCACTGAATTCAAACCAAGCAGATGTAGCTCCACTGGGAAAGTCTTATCACTGTGCAAATTATTAGACCAAAAAACTAAGGTCAAACATTTATCTGAAGCTTATTATAGCAAAATTTAATGACAATTTAATTAGAATGTGCTTTTAATCATTTTACAATTATCTACAGATGCTTGGGCCCGTCTCCGTGCAGTCATTATTTTAGTAGTAATGGTATGGAACAACGTCTATGGGATATTAGTGAAATTGTTCAAATAGAAAATTGGCCTATTAAACCATAGTAAAACAGCCCCAGTATGTATGAGACTATACATATATACATATACAGTCTATAATGTAAAATGTAACTATTTCAGTTTGTAGATGTAATTCATATGCTTACTGCTTGTATCTCTGGTCTGTGCAGTAAATATATTTTGCAATGTGCCAGCCAAATAAATAAATATAGAGTCTTCTAATAACATTATGTGCACACAGCAAATACAGTAGCTTTGCATGAGCCATAGTTCTTGCATCTGAGTGACAGGTTTTTGAACTATTACGTCTTTTCAATGGGATTGTTTTAAATACAGACTCCTCTCCAATATTTGGGATATTCCTTTCATAGTGTGTCTTTCTAACTGGCTTTAAAATAAACAGGTATTTTGTGTATATTTTATAGAGCAAGGGCAGCCTTAATCCTCTGAGTGCAGTGTTTGCCAATGAGCCTGGCTTCCCTCTCTCCCTATGACACTGTGTATTCTGTGTTGTGCATGTTCTGCCTGCCACTTCCTGTAAATGCCATTAAAGCCATAAGCAGAAGAGAGGGGGCTCAGCTCTGTGTTATTAAGATGGGTGGAGGTCGGCTTCTGTACAAGTGTTTACTGCAGAGAGCTTCAAGTTTAACAGCTTAAAAGTTCAGTAATAGAGACCCGGGGCTTAGTGGAGAAGTGGAAATTCTGCCAAGGGGTTTTGTAATGCATATTCAAATGTGTTAAATTAAAGGTACTTCACATTTTGGCTCATTAAGTAAATGCAATTACTCAAACTTTTTTTTTGTAAAAGATTTATTATACATGGATGTAAATAGTTCCATGTATTATTTACAAAAGTTAAAGGAAAAGTAACATTTTTTACAATTTGAGCCTTATTTCGGTAATAAAACAAGTTGTTTTACTCACCCATAGCACTTTGGTGTCATATGGAGCACTTCCAGAGATGTTTTAGATTTGCGTTAGCCTAGCGCGACCTCTAGCCATAGCTCGGGGCATATAATATATTCCCCGAGCATGTAATATGCCCCGTGCGGTCTCCAAATAACACAAAATTTAGCACTTTTCAAATCATAGAAGCTCGATGTCTTAGTCTACGATTTCGTTTGAGTCAAAAGTGGCCTGTAATCCGAGATTTAGCCATAGTTTACAGCTTTGCGTTTCATGTTTGGGTCCCGGGAGCTGAGAGCACACTCCGCACATGCGCACTGGCGTCCTCATCTACTCAAAACTATGGCTAAATCTCAGATTACAGGCCACTTTTGACCAAACGAAATCGTAGACTAAGACATCAAGCATCTATGATTTGAAAAGTGCTAAAGTTTGTGTTATTTGGAGACCGCAAACATGTGCCCCGAGAACTCACATTATGGAGATCGCAAATCTAAAACATGTGTAAAACATATGGGTGAGTAAAACAACTTGTTTTATTACCGAAATAAGGCTCAGATTGTAAAAAACGTTACTTCTCCTTTAATACATTTTGCAAAGGGCATGTTTTGGTGTTTTGGTGTTTTGGTGTCTGGTCTGGAAACGCTTTTTGAGTCATGAGATAACAGAGAAGCTGTCTACTATTACTATTACAATATGCACTATAAAAATAACAATAACCAATTTTATTAACGCATTTTAATGTAACTTCTTGCCATTTGGACACCTCTATAAATAATGAGATCCATTATTCTAGCCATATTTCAAACCAGTTTGTTATGGGTCCGTAATGATGAAAGGCCATAGTCATAACAATTAAAACTTTTTTTAAATTGGAAAAAGTCTTCAAAATGTTACATAAATGGAAACTGAAACTCCTGAATAACCATATAGTTAAAAAAAGATCATAAATGCCACAGAACAATGTGTGTAATAAGTGAAAATTAAGCCATGACAGTCCCATGTAATCAGAGTTAGTCCAGTCCTGGTGGCGCTCCATGTCCTATACCCTTGAACAGTCACGCCTCCAGATCACTGCAGATTCATAGAACAGCATTGATTAAAAGCCCAGGAGCACTTTCCCGGCCATTTAACTGTAAATTAAACGAGGCTCTGAATAATTAAACTCTGTGATATAAATGGCTGTATTGATCACTGTTATCATAACTCATTCAAATATAGCATTAGAGATTAGAGTGTGATGTAAACTTTTATTGGGGTCCGCCTCCTACTTGTTTCAATGGAGATGTTATTGCTCTAGACTTTTAGCCTGTATGGCATTAAACTTATGTCATTCCATACACCTTCATGACATCATAAGGTAGAACCGGGCATTTTGATTAGCCAAGTTATGCAAAATCTTGAGCCTGGCCATTCTCTTACAATAGAATGGGAGAATAAATATTTAGTAAGATACCATTTTTAATGCTGAATTTAGAAGGGTTTTGTATTTCAGTTATGCAACATTTCAATATATCATGTTTGTCACTACCTGACTGTAAACTGCCGTTACCTGTGCAATAATCTGTGCAATAAACTATGTGCAATATTTATACCATACTATGTGCAATACGAAATCCACATGCAACACCTATACCACACCATAATTATGTGCAATCTGTGAAATACTCTACTTACACCTTATTTGATCTTTGATTTAATCCTACCTGCACCTTTGTACATTGTACCTTGTATTTTTTATTACATATTTTATTATATTGTTTATTATATTGTTTACTTCTTCCCCTGCACTTTTGCAACACTTTTTTACCATGTACTATTATTGCATGTTATTAGTACTTCTGTCTATCTTAGCGAGTCAATGGTTCTTCTGATCCTAAGCATTTCATTGCATTGTTGACCTTGCGTTGATTCTTCATATGACAAATAAACAATCTTGAATCTTGAATCTTGAACTTGTATCTGTTTTTCCTACACACTAAAATGCACCTCCAAATCCATGTTTACAATTTACAATAAGTGTGTTTACAGTTATTAGTGAGCCCATAGCAGAGTGACGTTTGACTGACTCGGAGCTCAGGTATTTGCTCCACATTTCTGCAGCTGGATGTTGCTATGGAGTTTATGTTTGTGTCCTTTTGAGAGGAAGTCCAGGATCAAACCCAGCAGTTCTCACTATAAGATCCAGGGCTCGTTTAGACTTAAAGTTGCACTGTGTAACTTTTCTAGTGGGGGATCTGTCACCTGCTAGTCTCCAGTTTTTACTGGATTTTGGTTTTAGAAGCATAACATGAAAAGAACAAAATTAACGGAATCAAAAACAAAAACCATGCAGGCAGAGGAATTCAATCCCATAGAGACTTGTATCAGTCTTTGTTTATATAGTGGTGATTTTAGCGACCTTTAAAAGTTCACTGTGTAACCTTTCTGGTTTTCTTCTATATGATTATCTCCATGGAGATGGTTGCTTTTCCTGGAATGTTTTAGACCAGAGGTCTTCAACAGGGGGGGCGCATCCCCTAGGGGGGTCGCGGAGGTACTGCAGGGGGGTCGCGAAATCTTTTGATTTCACTTTAAAATAATATAATTTTATATTTTATAGTGTAAAATACAGTATTAACCTGTGTATTATTTCCTTGTATTGGATGTACCATAACAGAGTAGCAATGTTTATACATGACACTAAGCTCAATTTAATATAAAACACACAAACAATTCTATGCCGTATATATAGTAGGGGGTCCCTGGCCCAGTTCACCATCTGTTTTGGGGTCCCTAGCCTGAAAAACGTTGAAGACCCCTGTTTTAGACTATGATATTAAAGTAATTTATCTTGCATTTAGTCACTTACAATGTGGTCTAATACTAGTTCTGATGGAAATCAAGATCACTCTAAAAATGTTCAGGAAAGGTCAGATTTTGTCCTATTTAAGTGATATTGTATTCGTATTGATACTTGCTCAAATTAGCATCCTAGTTCAGTATGGACTAGATTCTGATTTACAATACTTTTGACAATCCTAGTGAAGTGAAAAAAGGAAGAAAAAAAAACACAAGCAAGTGAGACAGTGTACATGGTATTAAAATGATTCTGTGTTGATCGAGTAAACCTACAATCTCAATCCATCAAGTGTCACCTCCTCAGCCTTTCACATTTATCACTGAAAGGTCAGAGTCTTCAAATCATCTGTTGTGGTCTATGAATAGTGTATTAGAAAAAGAGAAGGTACCTTCAGACCTCACTTGTACTACTATTACTACCACTACTACTACTATTACAACTTCTACTACTTTTCCCCTGTTTAATGGTCATATATTATGCTAAATTGACTTATGTAAACTTTAAACGACCTTTTCAAGTCTTCAAGTTAACAGTTTTTACCTTTTACCTTTAGTTCAGGAGAGATTAGCAATTCTTGGACTGAAATCCAATTATTCTTATTATTCTAGTGAAGGAGTTTAAAAACACAGTGGGGAAATTCCTGCATTACCACATGATATCACAAGCTGGAACAGTGTTTTTACTGTTTGAGAAAAGAACTCAGCCTAAATATGCAGGGTTTGTGTGTTAAACATGTGTGAACCAAACAAAACACAACTCCAGGTATATTTGTGATGAGGAAACATTATAATACAGATTAGAAAATAGCATAATATTGCCCATTTAATTATAAATCCCAGTTTCTTGACTGACATTTTTGGATATTTGCTGATCATTTAATAAAAACTCATGCACACAGTATCACATTTATCTGCAAACTCAGGACTTTTTTGGTGGACTGATGGATCCTTCACTGAGCCAAAACTTCAGAAACGCTGAACATAAATAAATAAAAAAGTAATAAAATTATAAAAAATACATGGAAGGGGACACATCAGCCATGACACCAACTACACTGATCCTACTTCTCTGGCTGCCACTAAGAATCTCCCATTCATCTCTCTCAGTACAGAGGTGAACAGGGCTACTCCCTCTGTACTTGGACTGGCCACATGTATTCAGATTTAAAAGATTGCAAAGGTGGTATGGGCACAGCTAAACATATAGAAAAGTGATTCATTAAAGCGAGCATGTGCATACTAGGAGATGTGATATGCCAAAAGCCCACTTAGGGCATAGACAGCAGGACAAAAAGGACGAACAGAGGTATATGCATCTCCTGGCAACAGACCAGACGCTGCATTCTGGGTAAATAAATGACATGGGCTGTAGAAACCCTGAAAATTACACTGTAAATGTAAAAGTGATCCAACAGATTTGCAATTAAAGGGCCCATATAAGGCTGTTTTCTGATCTGTTAGTATGTTGTTTCCTCCTGAAAAGCATACCTGGAGTTGTGTTTTGTTTAATTCACACATGTAACACAAACCCTTTAAGTGGTAGTACAAAAAGTGCTTCATTGTGTTTTTAAACTCCATACCTCATTTGGATAACTTCAGTCCTACAATTGCTCATATCTACTGAACTTAAGGTAAATGTTAACTTGATAAGGTAATGCTGTTACAACTGCTTCATGACATCACAAGGTGGAACAGAGCATTTTGAACTTTGGAGATGTAAACAGACAAATCCTTAAAAATAAATGATTACTCAAGCATGTGTGAATGAAACAAAACACAAAATTACAATTTTTATGAGCATTATAATAGTAGGATTCAGTTCATAGTGCATGAAGTATTAATGTTCTTGGGAAGACTGAAATAAGAACACACAAGTATATGTATTTCAGAACAGGTTGATGTTGACATTGAGGTTTGTGCAGAAGCCAAATGCGAAGCTCCCAAATGAACCAAAACAAATATGGCGAAACACCAGCAGACATACAGCCTGACTATTTTGTTTGTGAAAAACATACAGAAGGTAAATGCTTTGTACATTTTTATAGATGCTTTTGCTTTTGTCTCAACTATATATATATTAAAAGTTACAGTAAAATATTTTTTGTCTTGTTCCGCTATTGTGACGCTTTGACCAATCAGATTCTCATGGCACCCTGTTTTCCAATCGTTTTCAGTGAGAGCCATCCCAGATTGATAATGTGTAAAACTCAATTCAGAGTGACACTCATATCAATTTGGGGTGAGCCAGGATCCCCTAGAGCAGCTGTGACTACAGAACACATTTGTAATGCATTTATTTGCAATATTTATTTGAACAGGGAGAGTGTACATTAATTAAAGGTCCCATGGCATGAAATTTTTGAACGTTAATGTGAGCTCCCCTCCCCTGTTTAGCCCCCCCCCCCCCCATGGTTAAAAGTTGTGAAATGTCTAAACTGAGCATTTCCGATCCTTTTCTGCATTACAAAAAAATCAGAGCTCAAACGGGCGAGTTTGAACAAGGCACCTTATTGACGTCAGATTGAAAAAAGAAATGCAAATGCAGTTCCACCCCCGTCTGTCTGTACTCAGCGTCTCTGTAAATCACGCCCAGAGAGTTTGGACTGCGAATGCGCTAGGCAATGAGAAATGCGTTTTTTTATTTGCCTGGAGGCAAGTCCGAGTGTTTCTAGGCTCGGAAGTCCTTTATCTGAGCCTCTGGACCTTTGAACAGCAGTGGTTTAATTTTATTTTATGTGGAAATGTGTTTATTTTTCAATGGAACGCTTCAAATCTCTCCCCCGTGCAAAAACAAGGAAATGGATCAGCTGTGGGCTCTGAGCTCTGAGCGGAGCGTTTGGCCACGCCCCCACCCTCTACTATTGGCCAGCTGTTTTCTCCTAATTTGCATTCAAACAACAACGCCCAGAATAAAGAGTTTGAGAGAGATATTTATGACTCTTTCTCATCTTATCTCTGTTTCTCATGCACTGAGTGTTGATTTTGAAGAAGGATTCATTTACAGTATTAGGGAACCATTAAGGAGCCATATAAAAGCATCAAGAAGTACCATGTCATGGGATCTTTAACATTTCTGTAAGTGCACTAGGTTTTAGCTGCAAAGCAAATTTTCAACTGTAGAACCTGAGCAATGTGTAATATAATCAAATGATATCAAGATGGACTAAATCAAAACATAATAATGTCCAAGCCAGGACTTTGCCAGCAAGTAACCGGCAATAACATCATTCTGAAATCTTAACTGCCACAAGGTATGCCAGAAGGTAACATGCAAAACTCCATCTCCCAACCAGGGCTCTCACTGAAGTAGATTATACATTCAAAAGCACAGCACAGCGATCCCCCACCAACACTCAGACCCACTCAGTGTAGTATTCTGTAGTGCAAGCAAAGCAAGTACGCTCAGCATCTATACGCTTTCATTTAAACTTGGGAAAAAAACAAAATCCATCACTGTTACATAGAGTGAGGATTTCCCAAAGCACCCACAAGGGAAATAACCCATTACAGAGCTTTATATTTGAGCCTTTGCTGAAAAGGCAATGACAAATGCTCTTTAGAGACACCACTATGGAATATTTCAAAGGCATCTCACACAATAGGGCGCTCTGGCATCAAGATGAATAATGCCCCACACAGCTTTCTCTCGGGACCAGGGAGAGGGGCTGGGATATTAGATATTAGGAATCCTCAAAAAATACAGTCATTTAGTATATACAGAGGGATAGAAAGGGGATTTTATGGGTGTGTGTGTGTTAAAAGGGGTTGTATGGAGGTCTCATAAAGCAATGCCCATTTTGGCAAAAGGAGAAATTCAATTTGTCAACTGGACAAAGTTTGTTTGGTCGAAAACGTTTCACTGCTCATCCGAGTGGCTTTGTCAGTTCTGGTTAGAGTGCTGAAGGACACTGCTTATATCTTGCTGCAGGGAGGAGCTAACTACAATGAAATTATTCTGAAACTATCTCACGTCTTTGTTTTGAGTTAAACGACCCCTAAACGACTGCCGTTTAGGGGATAAACTAGACGCCAGAGAAACTGAAAAAAAAACAAAAGACAGAAACTCAAAACAAAGACGTGAGATAGTTTCAGAATAATTTCATTGTAGTTAACTCCTCCCTGCAGCGAGATATAAGTAGTGTCCTTCAGCACTCTAACCAGAACTGATGAAGCTACTCGGATGAGCGGCGAAACGTTTTCGACCAAACAAACTTTGTCCAGTTGACAAATTGAATTTCTCCTTTTGCCATGGATTCTGCCTGGACGACTGAGGGATTCTTCACAATGCCCATTTTATTATGATGGATTCTGAAAGCAACTTGCAGAAACAACAACATGTCAAAGTAGTTCACTTTTTGATGCTTTTTTTGTCTGATTTTCTAATGAATTTACTTTTTCCCTTCTATATTCCAAGATAATTGTTGTGTTTTTATGATTATATTGTGATGAGTATTAATTAACCTCATTATGTGTGACTATAGCTAATCAAACTTTCTCAATAATAAAGTCAATGAGCCATAAACAGCCAAATAAAATTTTCACTGATATTAAATTAAACATATTTAGTCTTTTTTGAAACTATAGCTTATTATAACAATTATAGCTATTTATTTATTCATTTATTCATTAATTCAGTCTAATAATCTTGACATATTAAGGCTAGATAATCTGATAGGATACCTGTAACATCTAAAATAATACAATATTTTAGATGTTATAGGCTTTTTTGTGTGTGATTCTAGTCACTGAATAACTGAAATAATTAGCATTCCAAGCCTATTGTAAAACCACACTTAGAGCGCTCCATCACTTCAGCACAGCTCCATCTAGTCGGACTGCAGATAGTCACACCTGCTATTGTCCGTCCAGCCCATGTCAAAATCAAACATTTAAACCTTCCTGAGCTTTATAAATTTGCCTATACTAAACACAAAAGACACACGCGTTGGACTCTGGGACTTTAGACATGTGCGCGTAATAAAAACCGTCATTAATAGTGAGTTTAGCGCCTGATAGTGAGCAGCACGTGCTCCTGCCAAATTGTAGTGGATTCACCCAAAAACCATGAGGCGAAGTCTGCACCGCCCATTCACACGCTGTGCGGCAGAGAGGACCAACAAAGAAGCATCTTTGGCTGAGACAGAACATTTGATTTCTTAATCTTAGGGAACCTCAATGTAACTGTAAGTGTACCGCACATTTGAGACGATACGTGCGCTCTGACGTACGGCTCTACCGCCATGTGTCGCGTGTGTGAGCCGCGCGCACCGGTTTGATCTGCTTCGCTCTCGGTTCAGACAAGTTGTTCTCTTGTTGCTCGCGGCGTTAGGAAAACATGTGACATCTCTCTCATCTCTGACAGCTGTGGAGACAAAAAGCAGAGCGCGCGTCGTGTGCGTCCCCGTGCCAAAATGCGCTGACCCCGGTGCACGTTAAACTGGATTTGGGGAGATGAATAAAGGGCTTACAGTGAGTGTTCCTTACCGCTCTGCGAGTCCGTGAAGATGTTTAAAGATGTAAGATGATGTTGTTTTGGGGAGGGGATGTTGGACTTGGTCAGGTCCAAACTAGCCCCACTTCAAGAAGGAACCACGGGACGAACACTCAAACCGGTCTTTAGAGTCTATCTCTCAGCATCACTGGCGCTCCTGATCTTTGTCCATTTCACCCGCGCTGTGAAGTCCGGGGGTCTCGGGCGGAGGACGTGGATCAAACTATGTGGTCTGCTGCGTAAAGTCGGTGCCAAAAATCCCGAGGGCCCATTCCGTTACAGCAACACCGCGAAACAAAAGCCTGGACATTTTGGCACGAGCTCAGATTATTCCGCTGCCAACAACAATTATGTTTGCTTATAGAAAGTCAATCTTAAAAGGTGTTGCGTTCATGTCTGGGTAACCGTCTCCCGAAAGTGTTAATAGACGCTCAAACGCGCCAGCTGGCTCCGGTATCGTCTTCCAGATTCTTCATTCTCGGTTCTCGCAGAAGTAGGAGTAGTCAGTTGCACGCTGTTGCACGCTGGGGGTCACGTTCACGCAGCACGCCGTGTTCCGGAGTCGTATTTATCAGCGCTGGGTCCGTCTGGCCGCCGGTTGGTGATTGGGATCAGCCTGAGTGACAGCCGCACTGAAGCCTCGCCACTCTGAATCTCTGTGAAGAAACGGGATGTTGCGCGTACTCGTGGCTTTGACAGTGCGCGCTCCCGAGAGGTCACACATCTTCCTCGTGCTCATAAACATCTGCTTTATAATTAACAATTTACACGAGGATAAACTAAATAGAAATGGGATTTATTAGGCTAATTTTAAATGATCCATTAACGGCATATAGTTAAAGGAAAATTAACGGGGTTTTTTTTACAATCTGAGCCTTCTTTCGGCAATAAAACAAGTAGTTTTACTCACCCATAGCAGTTTGGTGTCAATTGGAGCAGTATCGCAGAACTTATGTTGAGCCGTTCTGTTCTACTAATGATCCCGTATCCATTAGCGTGAGTGCTCGGGGCACTGATTTGCGGTGTCCAAATAACACAAACTTTAGCACTTTTCAAATCACAGAAGATCGCTGTGTCAGGGTAGACTTTTAGTAGATTCCAAAACGGCCTGAAACCCGATATCGCAACAGAAAAGTAAAGTTCAGAGCGGTGTTAGCTTCTTTCGGACTAGCGGTGTTTACAAAACAGCTGAGTTCACGCATGCGCTCTGTCCTCTCTGATGACGTCATCAAATGAAACTATAGCTGGATATCGGGTTTCAGGCCGTTTTGGAATCTACTAAAAGTCTACCCTGACACAGCGATCTTCTGTGATTTGAAAAGTGCTAAAGTTTGTGTTATTTGGACACCGCAAATCAGTGCCCCGAGCACTCACGCTAACGGATACGGGATCATTGGTAGAACAGAACGGCTCAACATAAGTTCTGCGATACTGCTCCAATTGACAGCAAACTGCTATGGGTGAGTAAAACTACTTTTTTTATTGCCGAAAGAAGGCTCAGATTGTTAAAAAAAAATGTTAATTTTCCTTTAACGCTTCCGCCTATACAGTAGTTGATGTCTCCTTAAATATAACGCAATAAAAATCCTAATCACTCTTAACACATGGGCTACAGTTACGGATATCGTTCCCAATTAAGAACAAAATAACGATATGCGTTGTCAATAGCAACCACTAACACCACTCACAATATTTTAGCTCCTTTGTCTTTGCATCTTGTTTATTTCAGTGTCATATGTCATCTTTAAAGATAGTCAGTTTGTTTATGTGGTTGTTTTTCAAGTCTCTTGGTTCACTTTGAGCTTTTTGCACATTTTTTTCCCCATTGTTTTAACTACAAATGGCCGTAAATTAACCCTGAACCTAACTGTGAAAATAATAAAATAAATAATAAAAGTATATATTATTATTATTATTATTATTATTATTATTATCATTATTATTATTATTATTATTATTATTATTATTATTATTATTATTATTATTAGGTAATTGTTGATCACTCTGTGTGTCTTATATTCTGCTGTTGTGAAATTAGTCTATATAGCCTAACGAACCTAAAGAGAAAGAAACACCCACCCCTTGCCAAAATGGGATGCAGATACTTAACAGAGATATACAGAGAGAGGTCATTCTTAGACTTACAGATTTAGACAAACTTTACTGATCTACAAGATTTTTTTTTCAGCTCAATATATTGTAATAACAAAGAGGAACAATATAAATGATAATAATAAATTCAAAATGAGTAGCAAAAACAGCAAGAGACTGGTGTAAATAAGGGATCATTATATAAATGTATGTACAAGTAAAAATTAAATGTAGAAATAATTAAAGAAATCCAAATATTATATTCTTACTACAAACCCAGCCCAGCAGGATAGATTAGATTATTTGTCTGTTGTTTTGTATGTGGGAGGCATTTAGATCTGTAAAGAAGAAGAAGACATTTATTTATCCCCATAGGGAAATTATTTCTCTGCATTTGATCCATCCTTTTTAAGGAGCAGTGGGCAGCTCATATTTCAGGCGCCTGGGGCAGTAAGGTGAAGGGTCTTTCCCAAGGCTGCCCACACTGGCAGTGTGGCTTCTTGCCCACACTGGCTTGCTCATTGCACGTGACTTACCAGTTGAGCTAACCAGCCGGCAGCTGGTTAGGCTGGTTAGCTGGCTAAAGGTGACTGCGGTCAGCCGCTCCCCTGGGACCCTCAGCCCACGGCCGCTCAATCAACATAATGTACACACTGGAAACATATGGTCAGAGTGAGACAGTGCTTTAATAAATGTCTGTGTGTGTGTGTGTTGAGATTTAGATAATTGCAATAATCATGTATAAAATATAGCTATAAAACTATAACTCATTATTATAGCTCATTATTCTGCATTCATAATAATAATATGATCGTGCATTGTTGGCCTATAGCTTGTAGTGATCCGTAAATGAGAAAAACAAAAAGCGCAGTTCAGTGTTTGGTCAAGTCTGGTGTAATAGCAGATCTCGATAATTTTAATCAAGAGAATAAGCTTTAAAGGATCCATTCTGTTCTAATGGTGGTTCCTCATCACAAACAGACCTGGAGTTGTGTTTTGTTTCATTCACATATGTTAAACTCTGCATATTTAGACTGAGTTCTTCTCTCAAACTGAAAACACTCTGTTCCACCTTGTGATGTCATGTGGTAATACAGGAAGTGCTCCACTGTGTTTTTAAACTCCATACATCTTTATTAGAATTATTTGGATTATTTCAGTGCTGGAGTTGTCCATTTCTACCAAACTAAAGTAAAAGGTATCTGTGAACTTCAAAACTACACCTTCGTGACATCACAAGGTGGAACAGAGCATGTTGAGCTTTGAAGATAAAGACAGACTAAAAATAAAGGATTTCTCAAACATGTGTGAAAGAAACAAAACACAACTCCAGGTATGTTTTTGAGGAGGTAACAATATTATAAAATGGATTAAAACTCGCAAGAGTCATATTAGAGTAATATAGGACCTTTAAAGGGATATGCCACCCCCAGGTCAAACTTGGGCATCTCCCCACAGTCCAGAGACTAAAATAAGTGGTGGAGCTTAGTGGTGGAGGAGTGGGGCTGGAGCTTGCATGCTCCTAACCAGACTGGCGGAGGCTGGTGTGCGGGGAATGTGCTGGCGTCGCTGTATAAGACTTTGATCTTTGATAAGAGGAGTCACCAAAGCTTTCCCCAGCTCTGCGAGGAAAAGTCTCCTCTTGAAACTTTCCCCTGATTCCAGGTTAGGTCGATTGCTGTCCACACCACATACGTGTTGAAAGCTGACACATCCAGGATGTTGTGGAACAGTGCCACAGGCCAGCGAGCCGTCATCCGCTTACAGGTGTATGTACCAGTAAGCTGCAATAAAGGAACAATTAATAAGAGATTAGGAACAATATTCAATCTGTCGTACACAAAATGCTATGATTCACCTAGATAAAAATAAAACAAAATGCATGATGAGACTTTACATTACCTTATCAAGGCAGTCAACACCTCCCTTGTTCTTGTTGTAGTCCTGGATCATCAGGGGCTTCCTGTCCTCTGTGGTGCTGACAGCGGTGTCTTTGTGTACTGTGCTCATCAGGATGACATTTCTGTTCTTCTTGGGAACGTATGACACAAGAATGTGAGTGTCAGTGAATGCAAACTGTCTTCCTCTGGTCGATACCAGCGCAGGGAGTAGTTCGGGCTTGTTCTTCCTCACTGTCCCTACCATGGTGAGCTTTCTTTTCAGTAGCTCCTGACCAAGAGCATGTGATGTGAGGAAGTTCTCACATGTGATATTATGCCCTTGGAGACCGGTTGTCATGTCCAGCACAAAACGCATACCCTGGTTTGTATGTGTGTGAGTATGTGTGTGTGTGTGTGTGTGTGTGTGTGTGTGTGTGTGTGTGTGTGTGTGTGTGAGAGAGAGAGAGAGAGAGAGAGAGCTGGGGCAGTGTGTATGGGGATGTTTTCTGTATGTTGAATGAATTTACTCTGGATACCCATTCATTTCCTATGGCGGTCACTTTTGACCGGGAACACCACAGGTGTAACAAGGTTGATTAAAACACTCAAAATTGAATGAAATAGGTGATCATCACTTTTATATGTTCAAGTACACAGTGTGGAGGATATCATAAGGTCTTGAGGTTATCAGATGAAAAACATAATATTTATGAGTATTATAAGTTGTAAAACGGTCAGATTTGACCCGAACACGACAGGAGGGTTAATCAACGATTAGTGATTGTAATATGGTTGCTCTGAGAAAGCACTGGGCAGAGAGACTCCACACTCTCCACACTTTATGGACTAATTTGGCTGCTGTGTGTATTTGATGTGTTCTTTCTTTTAAACTATGGACCAAGTAATATTTATGTCTGAAATAAAATAAATAGATAGATAAATAAATGAATGAATAAATAAACACATAGTTACATATTAAAACCCCTGTACTTGAGACTGATCCTACAGTATGTTTACATAATCTATACAATTCTTGTGTTGTGTGGTTCTGATGCTGATGACTTCACCCATCTGAATCCCCCACAGTGTACATATGCATCTTAGAGCATGGCATAATACAGGTTTGGAGTGATTCAGGATTTTGTTTCCTATCTGGGCCCCAGGGTGCAGGACTCACCCGGTCATGCGATGTGGATTTGGGTGGTCTTCAGTGCCTGACCTTGTAGGACGTTATACTTTATTCAGTATAGCCATTTTCATATGATTTCATAATGGGAAACATGTTTTTTTCTGTCTCAATGGACTTTTTAATTTCTTTTATTTCAAGAAGAGTGACAAACAAATTAAATGTGGTCTATAGTTGCGGTATAATTGAATTAAATTTATGGGCACAAGGCTAAGAGAACAGAAGACTTGAAAACCAGATGACTTGAATAATCAGTTAATCAAGTAATTCAATCAGATTTTTGTTGTTTGTTTACATGCACAAAAGAATTCTGATTATAAAAAACAGTTATCAATAATCAATACATTTTTAGAGTAACAGTTGTATTAGGAAGAGAAAATAGTAAACATTTAAAAATAACTCTTTAAATCTTTAACATTTCTTTATTTTTTGTCTTGTCACATTAGTTTGGCCTTATTTGCATAATCGTCTTTGTCAAAACTTGTACAGGTATGAACAATCAGACAGAAATCAGATCAAATGTAACTGTTGATCTGATAACTCCAGAAATCAGATAATGATCAGATTTTTGGTGTGTGTGTAAACATAGACACTGGTTTGAAAAGCTCTGACTTATATAACACTAAAGTTGGTACCCGCCTGACTCTGCTCATTGCAAAGTCGTGACACATGTACAGATCATTCTCAGTCCACGTTCACTCGTCACCAGTGGAGACGGTGAAGGTTGTGTCAGCGTTTAGCCAATGTCATGAAAGCCATCACATGTTCTCCCCGAACAGAGGTGAGGTTCAAAGCTCTTAGTGCCACTTTATTTGCATTGAGTAATATAGTTTAAGGTAGTGGTTCTCAAAATGTGGTGTGTGGGCTACTCCAGATGACACGTTCATATGAGTTTATTATAAATTAAAGTAAAATTGTGGTTAAAGGAACTGTATGTTTCCGTTTTCATGCCAATTATCCAATCAGAAGACAGAATGAGCCTCACATGAGTCTCTCTTTTGAGTTGCTAGTTTCAAAATGTTGAAATCCTGTTGGTTTGTACTTATAAAGTCTCTCTCTGATCTGAATGGTCACTAATCAGTGCTAGTGCACTGATTAGTGCAGCTCACACGAGGCAGGGCCTGTTCACATACTGAGGAAAACCTTTTGAAAACTGCTATAGCACAGGCTGTATGGGTTCACAAATTCACTTTTCTCTTTTGTAAATATGAGCCTTGAACAAAATGTTGTTTTCTTTGATGTAACAACATTTGTTGTACTTTTATGACAATAGTGTAAACAGTGACCACTTTAGCTTCATTATTTCTAATTCCATTATTAATAGAAAAAAAAAGAAATCTACAAAACTATCTTAAATAAATATGGGCAGGAATGATCATTTTCTTGATTAGCTGTCTAGTCAAACAATTATTTCTGTTGTATATGTTGTGTATATATATACAGTACAGTTTGGACACACCTCATTCAATGCATTTTCTTTACTTTCATGACTATTTACATTGTAGATTCTGACTGAAGGCATCAAAAATATTAAATGAACACATGTGGAATTATCTATAAAAAAAACAAAAAAACGTGTGAAATAAGTCTCAAAGTAGATTCTTCAAAGTAGCCACCCTTTGCTTTTTTGATAGCGCTGCAAACCCTTGGTGTTCTCTGAATGAGCTTAATGAGGTAGTCACCTGAAATGGTTTTCACTGCACAGTGTGCCTTGCCAGGTTTACTTAGTGGATTTTTTTTCCTTATTAATTGGGTTGGGACCATCATTTGTGTTGTGCAGAAGTCAGGTTTATACACAGCGGACAGCCCTATTGCACAACTGTTAGAATTGGTATTATGTCAAGAACAAATCAGCTAAGTAAAGAGAAATGAGTGGCCGTCATTAATTTAAGAAATGAAGGTCAGTCAGTCAGAAAAATTGCAAAATCTTTGAATGTGTCCCCAAGTGCAGTTCATCAAGCGCTACAACGAAACTGGCTCACATGAGGACCGCCCCAGGAAAGGAAGACCAAGAGTCACCTTTGCTGCTGAGAATAAGTTCTTCCGAGTCACTAGCCTCAGACATCGTAAATTAACAGCAGCACAGATTAGAGACAGAGCTCTAGCAGCAGACACATCTCTACAACAACTCTTAAGAGGAGAGTGCACAGATCAGAATCAGAATCAGAATCAGAATCATTTATTAATGGCCACACAACAAGTTGGTAGAATTTGTTTCCGGTACAGCAAGAATGCTCACATCTCTTCTGTGTCTATTACAGGACAAAACAAATATACAACACACTTACACAATACGACATACAACAACAGATAAATGACCAGTTATAAGCGGGATTGATTTAGAGTCCGGATGGCAGTGGGAAAAAAACTGTTGGTGAATCTGACAGTTTTGGAAGTGATGGATCTGTAGCGCCTCCCAGAGGGCATGAGTCTGAACAGATTATTGGCAGGGTGTGTGGGGTCTGAGGTGATTCTATTGGCTCTTTGTGTGATGCGTCTGTGATACAGTGTGTCTATGGAGGGGAGAGTGTGACCAGTGATTTTAGTTGATTTATTTATAATGCGTTGAAGTTTGTGTTGTGAATGTGAATCCAAATTACCGAACCAGACTATTATTGATGATGTAAGGACGCTTTCAATTATTGCTGTGTAGAACTGAAGAAGGATGTTGTGTCTGATTCTGAATTTTTTTAATTGTCTGAGGAAAAACAGTCTTTTATTGGCTTTTTTGTATGTTTCGTTTGAATGCTGTTTCCATTTTAGTGTGTGATTGATATGGGTACCCAGAAATTTGACTGTCTCTGTAATGGTGATTGTTTCATTATCAATTGTGATTGGTGTTTTCTGTGAAGGTGAGCGTGCAAAATCAATTATGAGTTCCTTTGTTTTTGATGTATTGAGGAGCAGGTTGTGACTTTGACACCAGGAGGTTACATGGGAGATTTGCTTACGGTAATGACTTTCATTATTGTCAGTGATGAGTCCAATTATTGTTGTGTCGTCAGCATATTTGAATACGGATATAGAATTGTGGATGGATGTCAGTGTATTGGTGTACAGAGAGAACAGCCAGGGGGAGAGGACACATCCCTGGGGAACACCGGTGCTGAGGGTCAGGGGCTGGGATGAGAGGCCACTCATCCTGACCCGCTGCTTTCTCTCTGACAGGAAGCTCCTGATCCAGTGGCATAGGGTGAGAGGAGTGTTCATGTCCAGCAATTTATTGAAGAGTTTGACCGGGTCAATAGTATTGAAGGCGGAGCTAAAATCCAGAAACAGTACACGGGCATAGGTGTGAGGAGTCTCCAAGTGATGTAATATTCGGTGAAGAGCCAGGTTCACCGCATCCTCTACTGACCTATTGGCTCGGTAGGCAAACTGATAACTGTCCAATTGGTGAGTGGTGAAGTCTTTGAGGTGAGTGAGTATGATGCGTTCAAATGATTTCAGGCCTTCATGGTCAAATAGCTGCTAGGAAACCACTGCTAAGGAGAGGCGGAGGAGATTTGTTTGGGCCAAGGAACACAAGGAATGGGCATTAGGCCAGTGGAAATCTGTGCTTTGGTCTGATGATTCCAAATTTGAGATCTTTGGTTCCAACTGCCGTGTCTTTGTGCAATGCAGAAAAGGTGAACGGATGGATTGTACATGCCTGGTTCCCACCGTGAAGCATGGAGGAGGAGGTGTGATTATGTGGGGGTGATTTGCTGGTGAAACTGTTGGGTATTTATTTATTTATGTATTTATTTATTTATTTATTTATTTAAGGGCTATTTGACCAAGAAGGAGAGTGATGGAGTGCTGCGCCAGATGACCTGGCCTCCACAGTCACCGGACCTGAACCCAACAGCGATGGTTTGGGGTGAACTGGACCGCAGAGTGAAGGCAAAAGGGCCAACAAGTGCTAAGCATCTCTGGGAACTTCAAGACAGTTGAAAAACAATTTCAGCTGACTACCTCTTGAAGCTCATCAAGAGAATGCCAAGAGTGTGCAAAGCTGTAATCAGAGCAAAGGGCGGCTACTTTGAAGAAACTAGAATACAGTATAAGACATGTTTTCAGTTATTTCACACTTTTTTTGTTAAGTACATAATTCCATATGTGTTCATTCACAGTTCGGATGCCTTCAGCGAGAATCTACAATGTAAATAGTCGTGAAAATAAAGAAAACGCATAGAAGGTGTGTCCAAACTTTTGGCCTGTACTGTATATATGGAGAGAAAATATCTATTATTATGATAAAAATCAGAAATTGTTGATTCTATTTTGATATTTTCATTGTGGCATATGTTTTAGAGTCTACATAGTCCAGATAACAATTATTATTATCAAAATAAAATAACCATTATTTTCATATACAACAAGTCATGATTATTATGATCATTTGTTGGAGCGCTATCATGTAAACCTCCCTTGACCTGATACCACTGTTAGCACCAATATTTCTCCCCATCCCTACAGTATATTTTATTTGATGGAAACACCTTTATTTATGTATGCTCTTCGTTCCCTGACTTTCACACAGTCCAATACAGCTGTAACATCACACAGAGCGGAGGAAGCTGAGAGGCTGCTTCAGAAAATGATTGATGGAGTAGTTCAGTGCAAGATGGAGCTGCAGTGTCAAAGGTTAAGGCCATATTTTGCAGGAAGTGAAAGTGCCCCAGTTGACCACATAGACACACACACATACACACACACACACAATACAGTGTCAGCGTGTCTCTATATTTAGCAGTGGGAGCACAGATTGTCATGAGGGCCGGGGGGCTGTGTTCAGACCAGAGCCAGAATCAGAGCCACGCCATGTCTCAGAGCCCCGAGACAAACACAAGGAACACTCATTCACTTCACACATGCATCTCCTCCTTTACAGGCTGCAAACATACATGCAGATCACAGAGGTTTGCATACAAGATCACAGTATATGATGTTAGGGAAATTTAAAGTCAGTTTCAGTAGATTTAGTCATGCACTAAACAGTAAAATGTTGCACTTGTTTAATTTTTCTGTCAAGCTTTGTGACTAGATTTGAAATTCATGTTTTAAAGGTCCTATATTACACAAAAATGACTCTTGTGAGCTTTAAGTCATTTTATAATGTCATCAAAAACATACCTGGAGTTGTGTTTTGTTTCATTCACATAATGTTTATGTTTATTATTAGTCCGTCTACGTCTCCAAAGCTCAAAATTGTCTGTTCTACCTTGTGATGTCATGAAACAGTTGTTTTCAAGTTACTTTTTACATTTTGTTCAGTAGAGATGAGCATTTCCAGGACTGAAATTATCCAAATGATTCTAGTGAAGGTGTATGAAGTTTAAAAACACAGTGGAGCACTTCCTGTTTTACCAAATCTACCACATCAAGATGGAACATGGTGTTTGAGAGAAGAACTCAGGTTAAACATGCTGAATTTGTATGTTAAACCTCTGTGACTGAAACGAAACACAACTCCAGGTCTGCTTTTGACGATAAATCAGGAAATAGTGTAATATTGGCCCTTTAATTATAGGAGTCTGCCCAAGTTCACATTTTAAACCCCCCCAGAAGAACTGACAAAAAGTCTGAAATATGAACGGACAAAATAATACAAGAATCACATTTCAGAACATGTTTGTAGAGATCTAAACATTTTTATAGAGAATATTTAGTTATTTGTGGTGTCAAGTTTGTTGCTGAAAAATTTCAAAAATTGCAATCTTTGCAATTTGCTAGTTTGTTTATTCAAACTGCGATTTCAATTTGATTGCGATACATTTTGCTGCCGTAATGTTGTGTATAAAATCAGTCAGTGGTTTGAGCTCCGTTCAGACCAGGGTATATTGTTGTTGTGTCTCTGGGCAAGACACTTTGTGCATAGGGCTTGAATGTAATGTGCGAGTGAGGCTGGACATGGTCTGGGATGACCTTCTGTCAGTCTTCCCCAGGGCAACTGTGAAAACAGTGTAGCACTTTGAAAGGCTCCATCAAACCTGTAAGTAGCCTACAATATATAAGGTATTATTATTATTATTATTACTATTATTATTATTATCATCATCATCATTAACATAATTTCAATTTGAGTCAGGAGAATTTTACATATCACTTTGTTAAAGGCCATTAAACATGCATATAATCTGTTTTTACTCCATGTATTTTATGTAATCATGTATTTTTGTTCTGAATATAAATTAAAGATAAATGCTGCAACCTCACCTCCAGGTGTCTGTTGTCTTGTTGCATTTCTGTTATGTTTTTGTTAATTTGTGTGAAGAATCCCTCAGTCGTCCAGGTAGAATCCATGGTAAAGGGAGAAATTCAATTTGTCAGCTGGACAAAGTTTATTTGGTCGAAGATGTTTCGCAGCTCATCCAAGCTACTTCGTCAGAACTACTTCATCAGTTCTAAACATATTATATATATGAGAGAGAGAAAGAGAGTTAAATATAAACAATACATTTTGCCTTTCATAATCTGGAAGGTCTGGAAGTATATAGGACGATATCCAGCAATGTGAAGTAGTGAATTTATGTAGTTAACATAAATTCACTACTTCACATTGCTGGATCCTGCATCAGTCCATTGGTGAAACCTTAATCGTCTTCTCAGATCACTGTCCACGCGCTCGTCTTCATCTTGGTCTGAAAAAGGGCGCTCTTTCTCACCTCCGTACACCCACGCCCGCTCGAACAAATAAACCCAGTCTTACAGGACAGAGCTGACATTAAGTCCAAATGTCAAAGAGGTTGAAGCCCTGACTGCCCTTGACTGCTCCTGTTGGCTCCTCCTGTCTGTCCTTGTCTTCTGCTCCTCCAGGCCTGAGACGGTAAGGCCATTGGAATTGTGGGAGAGGGTCTTACACTGAAGAGGGCACATGACATTACAAAAGACCAAAGACAAATGAATGATGTACAGCTACACCAGAGTTGATCAACAGAAATGGTTCATCTGGTGTACGATGTTCAGGCTGGGACTCTGAACTTAGTAAAATTTGTATTTTGAATAATTCAGAATGTGTTTAAGTGAAATAAACCTATTGATACTTTGCAGGTGATGTCATCAATATTTCCTGTGGGCGTGAAGCTAACTGAAAGTACTAATCTGTCTGAAGCTCTGTTACTCAAGTTAGACTTAAATATGAGCTCTTTTTTAACACAATCTGACCAGAAGAGATGACTCAGTTGGAACAGGTGAGTTAATTTGTGCTGTTAAACATGTCTCTCACACATAAAATTACTGGCACAAGCTCGCTAGCAGTTTTTCATCCTCACCCAAACAGGACCATGAAGGCTTGTATTGATCACGAGATCTTGAAAGTTGATAAAAGGAGAAATTTATTTTGTCAACTGGACAAAGTTTATTTGGTCGAAAATGTTTCGCAGCTCATCCGCGCTGCTTCGTCAGTTCTGGTTCGAGTGCTGGTTAGACACTGCTTATATCTAGCTGCAGGGAGGAGCTAACTGTACTGAAACTATTCTGAAACTCTCACCTATTTGTTTTGAGTTTCTGTCTTTTGTTTTTCCAATTTCTCTGACGTCTAGTTTAGCATACCCATTCAAACCCTAATGTCTGTTTTCACACCTCTGGCCCTGACCTGGCTGCCCTATTGTTTCTTTTTTGTTTTGATTTTGGTTTGAGAATGGAATTATATATGGGAGACAAATTATATCTGACTCCCCCATTCCTGTTTAAAGAAGGATTCTCTTTTTTGACAAAAATAGCCTCTTTAAATCCCCTCTCAAACCAGTTCTTTTCCCTGGCTACGATCTGAACCTCACTGTCCTCAAATGAATGGCCCGTGGCTTCTAGGTGGAGATGTACAGCAGATGACTGTCCACTCTGGCACGCCCGCCTGTGTTGGTACATCCTCTTGTGAAGTGGCTGTTTTGTTTCTCCAATGTAGCGCTCACTGCAGTCTTCACTACACTGAATGGAGTAGACCACATTGCTTTGTTTGTGGCTCTGTGTTTTGTCCTTTGGGTGGACTAGTTTTCGTCTTTAAGTGTTTGTGGGTTTAAAATAAACTGGGATTTCATATTGTCTGAAAATCCTCTGTAGTTTTTCAGAAACGCCGGCCAGGTATGAATCGCTATCCCTTTCCTCCTGGGTTCGGATTCTGTTGTCTTGTTTCTTGCCCTTGTCTCTCTTTGTTTTGTTGACAGCCCATTTAGGATATCCACAAACAGAGTGGGCTTCTTGCACATGTTGTTCTTCTTTCTCCTTACCCTCTGTGGTTGTGGGAACCACTTGGGCCCTGTGTTGTAATGTCCGAATAACACCCAGTTTGTGCTGCAGTGGGTGGTATGAATCAAAAAGCACGTATTGGTCCGTGTGTGTGGGCTTCCTGAAGACCTCTACTTGGAGTCGCCGGTCTCCTCCTATCATTACTGCACATTCTAAGAAAGCCAATGTGTTGTCCTTGGCATCTTCACGGGTTAATTTGATGTTCATATCTACAGAATTAATATGTGCAGTAAAAGGTTCCAAATCTTGAATTTAGATTTTTTTTAAAGTATCATCCGAGGCCATGGTTCTCGACCGGGAAAAAGGTGGCTTGCCCTCTCCGGGTGGGTGGGGAGTCCTTGCCTCAAGTGAAGGAGTTCAAGTATCTCGGGGTCTTGTTCACGAGTGAGGGGAGGATGGAGCGTGAGATTGACAAGCGGATCGGTGCAGCGTCAGCAGTGATGCAGTCGTTGTACCGGACCGTTGTGGTGAAGAGGGAGCTGAGCCAAAAGGCGAAGCTCTCAATTTACAGGTCAATCTACGTTCCTACCCTCACCTATGGTCATGAGCTCTGGGTAATGACCAAAAGGACGAGATCGCGGATACAAGCGGCCGAAATGAGTTTCCTCCGCAGAGTGGCTGGGCGCACCCTCAGAGATAGGGTGAGGAGCTCAGTCACACAGGAGGAGCTCGGAGTAGAGCCGCTGCTTCTCCACTTGGAGAGGAGCCAACTGAGGTGGCTCGGGCATCTGTTCCGGATGCCTCCTGGTCGCCTCCCTCAGGAGGTGTTCCGGGCATGTCCCACTGGGAGGAGGCCTCGGGGAAGACCCAGGACACGCTGGAGGGACTATGTGTCCCGGCTGGCCTGGGAACGCCTTGGGGTCCCCCCGGAGGAGCTGGAGGAAGTGTCTGGGGTGAAGGAAGTCTGGGAGTCCCTGCTTAGACTGTTGCCCCCGTGACCCGGCCCCAGATAAGCGGAAGAAAATGGATGGATGGATGATCATCAACATAGCGATACCAATGTGTGGGTGGAGTGCCTGGATATGAGACCAAAGCACTCTGTACAAATTGTTCCATGTACAAGTTAGCCATGATAGGGGAGACCGGTGAGCCCATTGCACAGCCGTGGATTTGCCTGTAGAAGTTCCCTCTGAACTGGAAATAGGTGGTATTCAGACAAATTTCCAGCAGTTAGCAGATTTGGTCAGGTGAAAGTTTGGTTCTCTCTTCTAGCTTGGTATCCTGCAGTAGTCTCTTTCTCGCTGCTTCAACAGCTACCGCTGTAGGAATACAGGTGAAAAGAGAGGATACATCAAAGGAAACCATTGTCTCATCCCGATCAAACTGGAGAAACTTAACTTTGTTTACAAATTCGGCTGTGTTCTCAATATGGTGCTCTTTGTTACTCACCAAAGGAGCCAAGATGTTTTTTAGGTGTTTGGCCACATTGTATGTGATGGAGTCAACACTACATACAATGGGTCTGAGTGGTACTCCTTGTTTGTGAATCTTAGGGAGGCCATAGATGCACTGGATAGCGTCACCAGGGTACAGTCTGTAATACAGCTGTCGATCAATGACTTCTTTCATCAGCTTCTGCAAGCAATCAATTCTTCAATTCTTTTTGTACCCATTGGTGGGGTCCCGTTTCAATAATTCGTATGTTGTCGTGTCACTGAGTAGGCTGTTCACCTTAGCCTCATAATCAGCTGAGTCCAAGATCACCGTGCATCTCCCTTTGTCTGCAGGCAGGATGTTGATGCTCTGGTCCCTCCCTAGTTTCAGAATAGTTTCGGTATAGTTAGCTCCTCCCTGCAGCTAGATATAAGCAGTGTTTAACCAGCACTCTAACCAGAACTGACAAAGCAGCGTGGATGAGCTGCGAAACGTTTTCGATCAAATAAACTTTGTCCAGTTGACAAATTGAATTTCTCCTTTTATCATGGATTCTACCTGGATGACTGAGGGACTCTTCACGCATCTTGAAAGTTGTTTGAATCCATTTTGTATTTTTTCCTTAGAGTTTTCAGGCTATATTAAAACATTTTTTGCATTTTTGCTAATCGGTGCATTATGTCAGCATTGTAACTGTTGAACATTCTGCCAATAGAGATACATGCACAACATCCCCAGCGTGATGTCACTGCAAAGTATCAATGCGAGAAATGTGTTCACTGCATTTGACCCATCTTCCAACCAGTGCCACTGAGCTCACAATAGCCAGTAGTTTGGGCATATGCATTTGGACCCATCTCATGATCTTTTTCAAGAATAGGCAATAAGGTTGAATAGTTGAAACCCAACCCATATAATGGACGCTGTGGCCGAACTTCATGGGTAAATTAAACCTAAACCCCTGCTGCTGACAGGTCCCACCAGAGGAATTAAAGAATGGGTCAAAGTATACCTTACCTCAATTCAGACACAGGGAGAACATGCAAACATCATTGTTCAAAACACCAGAATGTCTTGCTGTGAAAGAAAAGAGCATTGCTTTTCTAATTAAAATGAATAATGCTCTCCAGAATACAGAAGTTGAGTGATTTACCCATGGCTTTCAGAATGATGAAAAAATAGGACCATTTCCATAGCCATAAACAATTAAAAACATTATATCTTTTGATTGGGGCAAAAGTTGTCACAGTGTTGTATATAATAAATCCCTTTATTTACAGATTATGTTCAGATTGGCATTTCATATCCACTAGAATAGAACATTACATCTACCTCCCCACTATAAGACACTATACAAATTAACTTGGTAACTTTGTTTTTAATTTTACTCTCAACTTACGTAACATTTGAGGGAAAGATTTCAAAAACATCAAAGCTCTGTATTGAGTTTTACGTAATATGATATAGTGGCAATGTTTGTATAAGGCATATTTTATAGGGGTCCGTTTGTCTCGTGTTGACGTCTGTTGTTAATCATCGTGTACAGCCAGAAATAAACTATCGGAGGCAACTACAATATTGAGCTATAAATAAAATTAGTTTGACCTTTGCCCTTTGGCCCATAAAACAGCACTCATAGAAACATGGTGCATAATAAAAGATACAGTCCGGGAAATTACTTTTGAGAGTTACAGTATTTTAGATGGAATTACAACTCTATTTCCAGCTTTCCTCAGTTGAAATAGCAAATATTGGACTTTGAAATTGTTCAATTTTTGCTCTCCATGGAGATTGCATTGTCTGGTATGTTCCCCAGTATGACATGAAACATATCTTGCATTTTTTTTTTTTACATTTCATATTGCATTCTTACAGATAATATTGATAAGAATAAATTAAGGTGTAAATAGTTTTGGGGATTATCCTAATTACAATATTATTGGTGATTTATTAGAATTTTTTTTTGTTTTCCAACTTTTCACCTGTTTGAGTTTAATGCCATACTGTGAAACATCCCAAAAACAACAATAGCATAATAAAATCTTTATGCGAACATGCTGATGGCAGACCCAACACCAGAAAAGTTACATAGGGCACTTTTAAGAAGAGTAATCATTTTTAAAGATCCCATGACATCGTACTTCTTGATGCTTTTATATGGCTCCTTAATGGTTCCCTAATACTGTAAATGAAACCTTCTTCAAAATCAACACTCAGTGCATGAGAAAGATCCCTGTACACAGACATGGTTAAAAAATATCTCTCTGAATCTCTGAACACCTCATTCTGGGCCTTGTTGCTTGAATGCAAATGAGAAGGACAGAGATAGGTCAGAGCAGCGGGTGGGGGTGGGGGGCAAATGCGCCGCTGGTTCCTTGTTTTAGCGGTGTGCTCTGTGCTGTCCCCACTTCCGTGTTTTAAGCGCGGAGAAAGAAAGGAGAGGCGTTTCAATGAAAAAAAAAACACATTTTCACAGAAAATAAAATTAAACCACTGCTGTTTCAGAGGTCCAGAGGGTTGGATAAAGGACTTCCGAGCCTGGAAACCCTTACTCGTGCCTCCAGGCAAATAAAAAAACGCATTTCGCATTGCGTAGCTCATTCGCGGTCCAAACTCTCTGGGCGTGAGTTCAGAGAGTGTGGGTAGAAAAACAGACGGGGGGTGGAACTGCATTTTCCGTGTGACGTCAGAAAGTTTCCTTGTTCAGAATCGCCCGTTTGAGCTGTGTTTTTTTCAAACGCAGAAAGGGACCGCAAATGCTCAGTTTAGACATTTACTAAACAGGGTAGGGGAGCTCACATTAACGTTCAAAAACCTCAGAAAGTGAAAATTTCATGCCATGGGACCTTTAACGCCTACTTTGCATCTGTCCAAGTCAACCTGTGTACGTTAAAACATCAGTCTAAAAATATTTTTAGCTTATTTGCTACACATCTTCTGTGACCTTTAACCTGTCTCTTCACTCTGCTTTTATTTTCATTAACCATGTGACCTCATCTGGACATGCATCTGCCTCCTCCCATTCGCCAGTGTGTCCATCACTCAGCGCCCACACAGAGCAAGAACAGGCACGCCAATCACCCACCACACAGGAACTTTAAGGCAGTTTATCTCTGCGTGGTTAAACTACGTGTTAAATACTTGAATAAATACTTCTGGATAACATGGCATTTGCATTTCATGTTTTATAATTCAAAATAATGTATATGTATAAAAACCCCTGATGCATTTGATGACAACTGTCAGGGGTATGAAGCAGATTAAAGGTGCACAATATAACTGATAACTCCTCATCTCCATAAAGATTTTATTGCCTGGAATGTTCCACAATACAGCATTAACATCCACTACCTCCATGGAGACAAACAAATGGCACCACCACACAAGTTGCAGTTGGGCCCAGTCATGGCAATAAATGCAAGATATACAAATTATAAATGCCATATTGTGAACATACAAGGCAAAACAATAGCATCTCTATGGAGACAAACGGGTAGCAGACACATCATCATGAAAAGTTACATGGCGCATACTTAAACATGCCTAAAAATGTAACTTCTACTGAGTCTACTGGACGCTTATGGACTCATTTGTTCAAGATGGAGGATACCACTTCATGATGTCAACAGATACGAGCTGTTTGAATCTCTTGAGGGGGCCTTTTCTATCCAGATTTATCATCTTACAACTTGAAATTTCATTAAAATAATATTGCAGTGTATTTCAGTTACAGCTTTTATTTTCAATGACAACATATTATTTAAAGGAGAATTAATGTTTTTTACAATCTGAGACTTATTTCGGTAATAAAACAAGTTGTTTTACTCACCCATAGCACTTTGGTGTCATTTGGAGCATTTCCGGAGATGTTTTAGTTTAGCGATCTCCGTAACGGAAATGCTCCAAATGACACCAAAGTGCTATGGGTGAGTAAAACAACTTGTTTTATTACCGAAATAAGGTTCAGATTGTAAAAAACGTTAATTCTCCTTTAAAAAGGTTCTTCTACAAAACACATTGGTCATTTTTTACATATAAAAATAAACAAGACAAAAACAGGCTTTTACAATTCGGACTTTGCAACCTGGACACCAACCAAATGCCTTTTTATTATATTTCCCATGGTCCAGTTCTGTCCGACTTACAGAGGAAAATGGAAAGCTGCTATGATTACGCCTGGAGTCAGTTTTGGACATATTTCCAGACATTTTCACATTGGATAGTTGAGCACCACGTCCTGCTTGGCCAGCTCCAGCAACATAGGATCGTCGAAAAACTTGCTGATACTCACATCCTCGCTCAGACCCTACACAAACAAAACAAGTAGATATTACAACATTTTTTAAATAGATTTTCTCCCAAAGCAAGTTTGTTATTGCACTACAGTAAAGGACAGTGCCATCTGCAGCTTTATATACTCAACAAAAATATAAACGCAACACTTTTGTTTTTGCTCCCATTTTTCCTGAGATGGACCCAAAGATCCAAAATTCACTCCAGATACACAACACTACCATTTCTCTCAAACATTGTTCACAAATCTGTCCAAATGTGTGACAGCGAGCACCTCTGCCCTGCCGAGACAATCCACCCCACCTCACAGGTGCGCCACATCAAGATGCCGATCCGACATCATGACCAGTGCACAGGTGCACCCCAGACTGCCCACAATAAAAGGCCACCCCGAAATGTGCATTTTTTTTGCTTTATTGGGGGTCTGGGGACTCAGAACCAGTCAGTATCTGGTGTGACCACCATTTGCCTCATGCAGTGCAACACATCTTCTTCACATAGAGTTTATCAGATTGTCAGTTGTGGCCTGTGGAATGTTGGTCCACTCCTCTTCAATGGCTGTGCGAAGTTGCTGGATATTAGTGGGAGCTGGTACACGCTGTCGTATACGCCGGTCAAGCACATCCCAAACATGCTCAATGGGTGACATGTCCGGTGAGTATGCTGGCCATGCAAGAACTGGGACATTCTCAGCTTCCAAGAATAGTGTACAGATCCTTGCAACATGGGGCCGTGCATTATCTTGCTGAAACATGAGGTGATGTTCATGGATGTATGGCACAACAATGGGCCTCAGGATCTCATCACGGTATCTCTGCGCATTCAAAATGCCATCAATAAAATGCACCTGTGTTCTTCGTCCATAACAGCCTTTGAAGAGGAGTGGACCAACATTCCACAGGCCACAATTGACAATCTGATAAACTCTATGCGAAGAAGATGTGTTGCACTGCATGAGGCAAATGGTGGTCACACCAGATACTGACTGGTTCTGAGTCCCCAGACCCCCAATAAAGCAAAAAAATAATAATAAAATGCACATTTCGGGGTGGCCTTTTATTGTGGGCAGTCTGGGGTGCACCTGTGCACTGGTCATGATGTCGGATCGGCATCTTGATGTGGCGCACCTGTGAGGTGGGGTTGATTGTCTCGGCGGGGCAGAGGTGCTCGCTGTCACACATTTGGACAGATTTGTGAACAATGTTTGAGAGAAATGGTAGTGTTGTGTATCTGGAGTGAATTTTGGATCTTTGGGTCCATCTCAGGAAAAATGGGAGCAAAAACAAAAGTGTTGCGTTTATATTTTTGTTGAGTGTATATAGTGGGTTAAATTCATTCATGAAACAGAAGTGCACTCGAATTTTGTATCGTTTTCACAGACTTCTTGCTTTGCCTACCCAGTATAATGATTTGAACTCACAACCTTGAGACAGGAGACCGATATGTTACCACTGTATGATCCAACTCCATGACGATTCTACAGTTACATATGTGTATTGTATATCTATTTTTGTCCATAAAACAGGACTCACCTTTCGTCTTCTTGTCTTGATCATGAACTCTCGGGCCAAATGTGGCGCAGGCTGAGGCTCCAGAGGCCGGATCACGATGCTCTTATCCAGTGGATCACCGGGAACGATCTGCAACGTTACGTAACAACACAAGAAAACATGATTAGACTGCAGAAACCCACTCCAGCTAATCTGACAAACCCTGTATGCATGCACGTGACATTTGAGTCGAGTGTTGAACCTTTCACTAAACGTTTGATTCATTTGTAAATCTGTCTTTTTGCTCCTGAGTCAGATGCCCATCCATCAGCCTGATAGAAAGCGCCACATGTCAGGCCTGTCAGTTCTTCGGTCCACGATAAACACGACGTCGCCGTAGCAGAGCGTGGAGAGAGGGGGCTTTTAAAATGATTCACTAACTCCATTATGTTAAAGAGTGTGACCTTCCCTCCCATGCGGTCCTGGGATTGTACGGTATTTGAGCATATCCGGGCTAATAATGAAGGGAAACTGTAGGTATGTTAACTTATAGATCATATGTGGAAACTTGGGTACAGCGTTTTACAAAAAACTAGCGAGAACGTGAGCTACAAAATGCAATGGGGCAATAATTTCATGGCACACCAAGCTATTTAAAGTTAGAGCTCTCATATTACACAAAATTGACTCCTGTGAGCTTTAAGTAATGTTATAATGCTGTTACCTCATCAAAAGTTTGTTCCATTCACATTTTTATGACCCTAACCCTAACCCTTGACTGTCTTAGTTTTTCAAGTGAACAGCTAACTTTAACCTTGAGTTCAGTATAAATCGGAAATTCCAGGGCTGAAATAATCCAAACGATTCTAGTGAAGGTGTACCGAGTTTAAAAACACAGTGGAGCACTTCCTGTATTACAACATTACATCATAAGGTGGAACAGAGTATTCTGTTTGAGAGAAGAACAAAACAACTCCAGGTATGTTTTTAATGAGGAAACAAGATATCAGATCCGAAAATAGTGTAATATTGGCCCTTTAAATAATATTTTACCATTAGCGTCCTAGTCATAATGATAAAAAATAACTTAAAAGTAAAATAAAATGTATGGATTATAATATTAAACAATTCATATTTCAGTCTTTCCTGTTTAAAAAGTCAAATAAAAAGAAAAGAGCCCATACGAATAAAATTACCAAATAAAACAGTAGATATTTTAATCTGTCATGTTTTAGTCTTTGAGTAGTTAAAGGGACAGTGTGTAAGATTTTTACCCGTTAATTACTGAAATTGAAGATACCCATTCAAAAATACATTGTTTTCCAAGCCTTTTCACTTCCATCATGAAATCAAAGTATTCTTTTGGACTTAGATATAGTCACATAAAAGGGGGATCTTCCCCATATAGAGGCAGCCATTTTGAATATGAGAAGGACATTTGGGCTCATCCTTCGCCTAGGCTCCTGCTAGCACCTGCTCGGCCGCGCTGCCTGAGGGAGAGGAGAAAAGGAGAGCGGAGCCGGGGAAGGGGAGGGGGGAGAGGAGAGCAGAGCTGGGGAAGGGAAGGGGGGGAGGGGGGAGCCTCGTGGTTTTGGGTAAACAAGACAAGCTGCTGTATCACACGTCGTAATGGATCTAACACGTGTTTTGGACTAAATTGTTTTACTGGATTTTATTCGCTGGATCCTTACGGACAGATTGAGGCCAAGTTTATGGTGAAATACAGAGTTTGACCTGTGCAGAGCCTTCAAAGGTAAGCTAAGTAACAAACCTCGTTTTGTGCTTTTCTGTATAAAAGCCCCATGTGCTCGGGGAGTGATTGTTGTGCAGGGAAATTAATTGCATAGTCAAAAAGAGGAGACTGTAAGGTTTCATTTGATGTGTAGAGTGTCATGGTACACGATCAGGAATGTGTGTTTTCATGCGAAAAAAAAAAAAAAAAAGTGACCGCGGGACCGTTTTTTATTTATACCGTAGTTGTCGACGAGAGCTCGCGTGCGCGCGGGTACGCGAGCTGTCTGCGTTACGGCGAGCCCGGGTGACCCTCGAGGTCTGGCGTAGCCAAAAGAGGAAGTGGAATAGCTACCATCCACCTATGCGCCTCGAATCCTACACACTGTACCTTTAAGGTCTGACTGAAATAATATACTATATAATATATGCTAATGCTAAGCAGTTTTTGTATTTTCCATTTTTTCTTATTCATGTACTGTGCCTCTAACACATACACAAGCCTATAACAGGATAATGAAATGAAGCTTTTTCAGCAGTGTTTGACCTTCTTTCTCCAATGTAGAAAATGTGTTACATTTCCTATAATTATTTTCAACAAGTCAAATAATAATTGGAAACATGCAGACCACTCTTTAGCACGAATTGGTAGAACCCTTTTCACTGTGATCCCTAAATGGTAAGAGATTTGCACTCTTCTAGGCTAATTGTGATGGGAAACCAGTAGGATCGGAATAATTTGTGACTGAGTAAGACATCCCAGGCTTCAGGGACAGATTAAAAGTGGAAAAACGAGGAAAACTAATCAATGCGCTGCTGTGAGTTAATGATTAGATGGAGAGAGCTGCTAACACAGTAACTCAACACTGACGTCTGGATGCCAACAGTAACAAGCTAATGAGCAGTGGTGGAATGAAGTGAAAGTAGTAAAGTATACAAGTATACATTTTAGGTATCTGTACTTTACTCAAGTACATTTTAAAGTGGAGTTTTTAGTTTGACTTCCCTATATTGGAGAGAACGTGGAGAGAATCTGTATTTTTTACTCCACTACATTTTTAATCGGACTGAAAAGTAAGGTTTTTTTTTTATTATTGTTTGAGACCTGCTGAAAAGGATGAGGGTTTATTTTTAACACAATTATAGCTTGAGCAAAATAATATACAAATAAAAGCTAGGGAAAAAAGCAATTCAATTCAGCAGTACAAATCCTTATCAAAAGCCCTACAATTGAAGCTTTATTGGATCAAACATTTTTAAAAAGGGTACCTTAATACTTTTACTTAAAAGGTGCACTGTGTAACTTCTTCTTGGGGTCCATTGCCTCCTTGTTTCTATGGATATATCTTTGCACAGCCTGAAATGTTCCACAGTATGACTTTAAATCTTATATTTATTCAATTACAGGTGATTTTAGAGCTCAAAAATATCTAGAAAAACAAGCATTCTGACTGAGCAATGTTGCCTCTCCACAGATCTGACCTGTAACTTGGTCTGGTTTGGTCTCCATGAAGATAGAAAGGTTTAATGCCATACAGTGAAACATTCCAGACAAAGCAATAACATTTCCATGGAGAAAAACATTTCACGAACCAGAAAAGTTACACAATGTACCTTTAAGTTCATTTTTGTATGTGATACTTTTACTTTTGTGTTTTTTTGTGCTAGTACTTTTACGTAAGTAACACAGCTGAATACTTCTTCCAGCTAATAAGAGAATGGTGTATGCTTAAATGAGGCAAATGCCAAGGCTCAAGTCAGGTAATGCAGTTCATATGTTCTTTGGCAGTTAAATCAATATGGGATGGTTACGCTAATTGCTGACAATGCCGTGAGGAGACGGGAGCGTGGATGTGTGGACAGGTTCAGGTGCAGCTCATGTAGATAGATGCCCTTTAAGAATAATTGGACACGTGATTGATTTTATTACCAGGATGTGGAAGATGCCAGAAACTAACAAGATCAGTCAAAGCCAAGGGAACTAACTCCTTAGACAAGCACGTATATTGACTGTGTTAGTGGGTTGTTTTCGATGGGATAACAAACATTCAAATGTCTATGTGAAGTCCCTATGAGAATCTAATTTACAGAGGCGCCCAGGTAATAGGGGGGCCTGATTCTACATGTTTTAGTAATTGGAGAATACAGAGCCTTTAATATGAGAGAAAAGTGAAATCTCAACAGCTAAACTAATACAAGAATCACATGCATTTCAGAACATGTTTGTAGATGTCAATTTTTTGTTTTGTTTGAACAAGAAATTGTGCTTCAGAAAAAATTTGTGTTTGCGATTTGACAATTGCTATGAATGGAAATCCTTAACAGCACTATCAAAACGCAATATAAAAAAGTAATTGGCTTAATGTGGAAGGCGAATGAGTTTTAATGTTAGAATACCACAGTTGATTCGTAGGGATTTGTAATATTTCCAAAATACACATGAATTTCTCAGTGTATTCTGAAAACCATGCATGAAAATGGCAGACTGACAAAAGCTTGTCTTCAACTTAACTTTTTATCTTTAGTTTGGAAAGTATCCAAACGATTCAATTGAAGTTTAAAACACAGTGGAGCACTTCCTGTTTTACCACATGGTGGAATAGATTTTTCCATTTGAGAAAAGAACTTTTAATAATTTTAAAAAATAAAAAAACAGAAAAGAATTCTCTGTGACTCTGTATCTTATGTGTGTTCTGCATCTTTATCATATTCCTAATGTTACCTTAGTCCCTTGTTAAACTCCATCACCTCAATGGCAACAGGACTAAACCCGTAATCTAAAATAATTGGCAAATCTACAAAAGCCTGTGTAAAAATTCAAGATACAGTGGTACCTCACCTTACGAAAGACCCTACATATGAAAAATCCAAGTTACGAAACGCCTTCACATTAAATTTTGGTCTCTAGATACGAAAGAAAATTCAAGTTAAGAAACGCGAAATCTCAAAAATTCAAATAATGCGTGCTCAGATGCACGCCCCGCTGTTATCCCCGCTCAAAGAGCACCTTTCTCGGCCTCTTAGCTCACAGTGTCAGACCCCCGGCTTTGGAAGTCGGATAGAACCAGAGCCCGCCCCGGGGAAAACCCCGGGGTTGTGCCCGCTCAAAGAGCACCTTTCTCGGCCTTTTAGCTCTAGCGCCGAACACGCAAGATTTTCAACAAAATGTATTAAATAGTGAAGCGTGGGGGGAGACACGACTCCGGAAGCAGCACGGCAAGGAGCACGCACCGCGCGGCGAGGAGCACGTACCGCGCGGCGAGGAGCACCCCTAGTCCTGGTCTGCACGACCGGCACCGGGGCTGCGAGCACGAGATAGAACCGCAGCGCCCGGACCGCGTCCTCTGGAGCCCGAGCCACAAACCAGCCACACGAAACCAGGAAAGAGCGGCACGTGGTAGTTTAATCCTGGTTTAGTCCAGATCTAGACCTGGTCCAGTCCTGGTTTAGTCCAGGTCCAGTCCAGGTTTAGACCTGGTCTAGACCTGGTTTAGTTCTGGTCTAGACCTGCTTTAGTCCACGTTTAGTCCTGGTCTAGTCTCTTAGCCAATCAGGACGCAGAACCAATGTTACACTATAAAAAAAAAAAGTTACACTATGAAAAAAAACCTTGGAACGGATCAGGCCTTTTCCATTGAAATAGCTACTCGACTTACGAAAAATTCACGTTACGAAACCATTCTGGAACGAATTAATTTCGTAAGGTGAGGTACCACTGTAATATGATAACCTATAAATAACCCCCTCCTGGCATCTCTGTGTCTCACAAAATCTTGGTATTTGAAGAAGAGGCAGACTGACCATCACAGGGCCCAGATCAGCTCCACATACTAAACTTCTTTTGATGGACCATAGTGTGTTGACTCATTAGTTTCCAGTGTAATGCGCCTGTCATGTCTGTTGTGGTTGTGTCCACGCTACGCAGAGCTACGTCAGGGAAAATTATCTGTGTTTAAAAAGGATTAGAGCCTTATGGTCGTCACAGCGCAAGTCCGTTTTCGTTTGAAGTTAAAGCTCTAACCGCCAACAACTTTGTGCATTTTTCCTGTGCATTTTTGTTTGATGTTTTAGTAACTAATAATATTCAAGTTAAAGTCCTTACGTGTTCATGCAAAATTGTCAAAAGCATGTCAGCAAAGTGGAAGCTCACTCTTTATAATGCTGTACCAAGGCCTAAGTCCGCTGTCATTCCTTTGAGTTCCTGTCAGTTGAAGAGAGAGAGGACAGACTCATGATGGATAAGCTGCACCCACAGATGTCAGCTATGGAAATTTGATGGATTGCATTTAGTTTTAGTAGTTGAACATATCAGATTAGAAACAAAGACAGGGCTGGGTACTATTATGAGGGGTACTAAACTTTATACATGTAACAAAATCAGGCTGTCTTGATCTAATAGAATTTATCTATCCATAAACCAGGAAGTAGGAGCTGTACGCATTCAGTGCTTAGATTAACTGTGGATGTGGTCTGGTGGTCCACCCTGGTTTCGCTTCAATATTTATTAAGAAAAAAATAATGATTTCAAGCATTGTGCGCCACCAACGTGCCCAATTTTGAACATTTTTTAAGTTTTTTTTAATCCAGTGGTTTTTATTTCATTCACTGGGGTGAATGTATAGTGTGTGCTCTACGTACATGTTTTTATTTATGGCTTGTGCACAACCAGAGATCTGCGAACTGGACTGCCTTTTAGGATGAATAAAGTTGTTGATTGACTGATTTTTCCCTGATATTTGAGTGGTACTTTTAAAGGGACCCGTCTTATTGCACATGACACTTCGGTTTCAATGTTTTTGGATTCATATCTGATTTTATGGAAACATAGCCGTTTTCAAAGCTAGCTGTGTCCTTGCAAAGCTTTCATAAATATGTTTTGATGAGGACAGCTTTACACATGATTTTGTAGCATCACTGTTCTCTCATGGATGAAAATAGTAAAAAATGTAACTTAATTGCAGGTATGTTACTCAGAGGGCCAAAGTATAACAGATATTTACTACCACAGAAAGCCATTTGAGATAAAATACAGTATCTCCAGATTGCAGAATGACACATACTGTATTTTATAAGTGTTTTAAATTGATGTGTTTTTTGCTGTGGAGGTGTGAGGGGAGAATCATGACCGTGAACCCGACCTGCCAGTGGTGAAACACGGAGAGCGCAAAGGCCTGGCCCTGGGTGTGCGTGCGGAGGTCTGTCTCAAACCCAAAGGAGTCTATGGCAGGGATGAAGGCTTTGATGGTGTAGAGAGGGGAGCCTGGGATGGGGGCGTCCTGGGTCACGTGTCCTCTGTAAAAACAACAGAATACAATGAGAAAACTCCACACCCATGAACCACTAGAGTTCATCAATCAGGTTTAAGGGCAGGTTTTGATTGATCAGATCAAGTCGAGGAAGGGGCTTAATGAAAAGATATGCTTCACTGACATCCAGCACTCACTAAAATGTAAAGATGAACATGACTGTTGCAACTGGAATAAATGGTGACCTTGTCTGTTTACAAGGTATATGATTTACTATACTACTATACTATACTATGATGGTTTAATCTTGCTACATCCTGCTCTGGAGAAAACCAAGAGGTAAACAACATGTCCCGTTTTCCTAAAAAATAAATAAAGGTTACAGTGATTTATTTTATATGTAATTAGAAGTTTCTAAAATAAAGCATTTTGATAAGAAGTTGTAATTAGTGTTCTTCATGTTTGTAATCATTAAATCAAGGACTAGAAAATGTATTTAAATTTCATAGAGGGGTTGCAATAAAGCAATAAACAATGATTGAATTTCTAATTTGTGTTGTGTTCATCAAGTTTGAAAATGTGCTTTGTGTCCGTCTTGTCTAACTGTTTTTAACATTCCTTTCTGGACTCGAAACCCCTATGGACAGGTGTTGAAAATGTCAATATTAAAATAAAATAAACAATACTGTGTCAAGCAGTTTGAGTCCTTGGAATCAATACTACACATGTACAAAATTGGTGAATTATGGTGCGTTCACATTTGGAACTACATTTGGATCTAATCCTGGAATAAACTGGTACTTAGTTTGTACCAGACCAAACCAAGACCCAGTAAGGAAAAGCGTGAACAAACCCTTACACAACTAAAATGCAAAAATAAAATAAACATGATCTGATTAATTTGTATTTGGTCATCAACATTGTTATGCCTTATTCCTTACTTTAATTTACAATGACTTTATACTTTTTGGCAGTGCCCTAGATTAGTACAAAAGTGTTTGGAGGTCAGAATAAACCCAGAGGCATGTGTCTTGTGTTGCTGTGGTGCTTTTAATGTTTCGTGTCATTTGTACATCAGCATTTGAATGGCCTCATCGCACTGACCTCCTTCGAGCCAACACGGTGTACACGGCAGACACACAATCTGCTGGAGCCTGCACCTCCACAAAGTAATATGGCTCCATCAGCCTTGGTGTAGCCTGGGAGGGAGAGAGGGAGGAGAGGGAGAGAAAGAGGGGACAGAGAGCGAGGAAGAGAGAGGAAAGGGAAAGATAGAGAGGGGGAATGGAGAGAAAGAGGGAGCGGGGTAGAGGGAGAGAAGAGAGAGGACAGAAGGAGTGAGAGAAAAGATAGAGAGCATTAGTGATGACAAAAAGTCCATGGTCATTTCATGTAGCACAGCGAAAGAGATTGGCAATATGCAACAGTGTTTTTCAATGAGCGGTGAGGGCCATACAAAGAGGACTTGTTGGAATAATTTCAGATTTTACACAGGCAAAACTGAGGTCACTGGACTAGTAAACAACTGTCTATTTGTCTTTCAAGTTTGAAAGTACCATCTTAAAATGTTTTTGGCAGTGTTTGTAAATACGTGCATTGTGTCTCCACGGTAACTACTAAAATTTCCACCTTAAGAAATACATGTGGAACACCCCAAGCATGATGTCACTGCAATGTATAGCAGTCGCAACATGAGTATGACATCTATTTTGTGTTTAAGTTTACAGTTCCACTTTTTGTGCAACCAAATTTCAACCAAGAAATTTAAACGCTCAGGACATTTCTGATGGCCTGCTAAACTATGATCAGATTATCATTATCAGGCGATTAAACTAAATTAAAATACGATAAATCATTTTTTGTCAACATCGCCCACACGATGACAAAGAGTGCACAGCCATTTCATGTAGCTGGGGGATTTATGAGCACAGCACAGAGGGGGCCAAAGAAGGCACGGATCTGAGCCAAAATTGTGAAAGACCAATGTGATCGCACTGCAATTAAAAAGATCAGCATCAGCAAAATCTCAAGATGTAGCAATCAGCGTAATGGAGTCTTATAGAGAGAGGGGGTAGAGGAGGGCAGAAGGGAGGGGGGCAGAAGAAGGCAGAGTAGAAGCCAGCGTGATCTCACCATGAGGAAGGCGGAGTAAACCACCCTTCGGGCTGTGGGGATGACCTGGCCTCCCCCTCGGTGCAGTGGCTCTTGTGCGATGACTGCATCCAGGATCTTAAACTTGACATTTCTGATGGCTGAGGGCAAAGGAGGGACATAAGAGAGATTAAACTGACCTTAATTAAAACCAAACAACGTACAAAGAGGAGGCTAAGACAGGCCTCGAGGTGAGAAGAGAAAGAGTGAGAGGGGCAACAGGGATGGAGAGAGAGGAGACTGTGAGAAAATGGGTGAGAGAAATGGAGAGATGGAGATATAGAATCAGATGAAGACAGGGAGAGATGGAGAGAGCAAGAGAGAACAGCGCAAGAAGAGAGAGAGATTGACAGAGATAAACAGAAATAGAGATGGAGAGAGAGGAGAGATACAGATAGAGATCAAGAGAGATAGACACATAGAGATAGACAGCAGTAGAGGGATATATAGAGGTGATAAGAGATGTAGAAAGATATAGAAATAAAGAGAGATAGATAGAGAGAGAGATAGAGAGATAGAGAGATAGAGAGAGAGAGAGGGAGAGAGAACACTTACGCTCATCACACAGAGGACCCTCCCTAGTGCCCCACTGGAAACCCTGCACGATGCTGTCTTTTACCGAGCCCAGCAGCCCCTTGTCCACCTAAAACACAACAAACAATATTCAAAAACATGATTTAAAACAGTGAGCAGTGTGAAATGGGGGTAAGGAGCAGGGAGGGACATTCAGTAATTAGCTGGAAATTAACTTCACAACTCTGAGCCTAGCAGAGAGCTTAGCATGTGTGCCCTGCGTAAATCCATAGGCCTTGCGGTATCCTCATATGAACGCACTTTTGATTTCTGATTGATTAATTGTCTTGAGAACCAAATAACCGTGTAAAAGTAAAATAAACAACTTGGTGATCATGTCTGGTGTTTTTATAATTAAAAATAAATCAGCATCACAACTGTTCAGTAAAAGCTATATTTGATTTGAACATGCTTACCTCGTATGTGGAAACACAGTAGGGTTAGGTTTATGGAATTTAAAATCAAAATCTTACATATGGTTCCTTTAATCAAGCAAGCTTAAAAGCAACCTAATATGAAATGGAAATATGAAACACCATGTGTTTTTGTTTGTAGTATCTAGTGACACGCTCCCATAATTGCTGACCAACTGAAGTGAAAACATTGTGTTATGTTATTACAAAACAGTGATGAATAATACCAGAATTAAACAGTTTACATTTGGTCCAAAAGCACCCAGACACAAGACTGTTTTTGTCAGTCCCTGCCATCCCCTGTCAGCCAATCACCCCCTGCCAGTCTGTTAGTCCCTGCATATTGCGTCCTGTTGTAGGTAAAGATAATAAAACAAACATCCAGACACCAGTCCCTGTCAGTCCCTGTAAGCCAGTGTTAGCCCTTGTTAGTCCCTGCCAGCCCTTGTCAGTCTCACCTCAGAGGGCAGTGTGTCATCCACCAGGATGTTGGGTCCAGTTGTGTCTGGTCCAAAAGCCCAGATGGACCTGGCAGCCAGAAGATCCCAGTCGTACTTGGTCTGGAAGAACTCCCCCAACTTCTTCCTGCAAAAACAACAAACAGAACAATTGGACTGTGCACTTCTAATTATAATACTGTATCATGTTTATTATTGCTTTAGTCAATTACCAAATGAAAAAAAAGAGACAATTACTGTTCCAATCAATTGCTTAAATGGTGTAATAAAACATACCGTAACTTAATTCAATTCAGTGCGCACTAGTTCTTGCCCCTTCTCCAATATATGATGGATTTTAAAACTTGACTCAAAAACCTTACAAAAAAAGGCTCATCTTTCTTAAAGCAACCACTTTAATTCAAATGGAGTTTCACTTATGATTCAGATAATTGTGATTAGTTTTTCACAATCAAGCTGTTAAGATTCATATGCAATAAAAGGCTGTAATGATTTGATATCACACCTGGAAAAAAGCCAGACTTCAAATTTACAGTAGCTTTTAAAATATAAATTGCAAAAAGAAATACGACTACATTTCCTTTACAGATTAAAGGTTCTATATTACTTTTATTCTGAGCTTTAAGTTATGTGACAATGCTGTTACCTCCTCAAAAACATACCCAGAGTTGTGTTTTGTTTAAGTCACATGTTTGAGTAACCCTTTATTAGTCTGTCTTGATAGCTCAAAATGCTCTGTTCCACCTTGTGATGTCATGAAGCAATAGTTTTTATGTTAACAGCTATGTTTTACTTTTTGTTCAGAAGAAATTGGCAATTCCAGTTATCCAAATGATTCTAGTGAAGGTGTATGGAGTCTGAAATCACAGTGGAGCACTTCATGTACTACATGACATCACAAGGTGGAACAGAGTGTTTTCTGTTTGAGAGAAGAACTCAGCCTAAATATGTATATTTAACACGTTATGGTTGAGGAAACATTATAATATAAATCAAGGCCCTTTAATTTGTAGTTTCAAATAGTCAGGATATCAATTTTGGCACAAATTGTAATAATAATAATCATTAATTCTTCTATAATGGGGCAGGCATACAGGCCAGCCACCAGTTGAAACGGGCGTGTGGGCGTGTGGCATTCTAAAGATTGGTTGTCAGAGGTTGAAAGGGTTAATGGACAAAAAGTACTACAGAGCGAAAGGTTTAGTTTAATGGCGTGTGAAGCATGTCCCATTTGTGGAAGGGCTGATCTCCACTGCTCTGTTTGGGCAGATGGACCCACAGATGAGAGGGGGACTGAGGGGGGGGGCTCTGGCAGGACCGGTCCGTGCACATTCACCCGTGCACGCTATCTCACGCCAATGAAGGCAAATTTCATACAAGCTTTTACCGCATGATCCAATTACGGTAAGTGAGCAGATCGATAAAGCAAGGAGGGCTTTTAATGAGCCATATGTCACAAGTTACACCGGTGTCCTCCAGCATACCTAAAGCAGAGTGCACGTGAGCCTGAGGTTTACGTAATTGTAAAACTGGCATCCAAGCAGAAAATATATATGTTTATGCTAAGTATTAAAATCACTAAATGGACTTTTTTATTTAAACATGATATATGTAGAGCAGGGAGGTTCTAACTATGGCACTGGGGCCAAACGTGGACCTCAGAAAATGTTCTGGTGGTCCTCAGGTCTCTTGCTGAATTGGCCTAAAATTATCATCACCGCTTTTAACTCTAAATGTGTGTACAATAAATACACAGGCTTCACTGATCAGTTTTGATATGCAAAACATGAGGTGAAATGCCATGAACCTGATTTTTCCCCCCCATGTATTTGAGTACAATCTGTTGTGCTTCTGTACACATCATAATATAAAGAAGTGGACTATATCACCCATAGTGTTTAGCTCCAGTCAAATGAAGCTCACAAGGCTAGCAGTTATAGGAGAAAATTTGGAGCCAAGTTCCATATTAGGAATAGGAATTTATTTATTTACAAAATGGCAAAAGAAAAACACCAGGATGTCAATTTTCCAAAGTAAAGGCAACTGGAAGCACCACCATTTCCTATTCCTCCAGCACATTGTATAAGTAGCTCTTGAGGTCAAAATAAGTCAGCTGTCTACCGTCTGTATTTAATCATAAAGAATTTTATTGTCTGGTAATTAGGAAGTGCACTGTTAGCATGCCAGTGTTTGCAGTTGACAGTAATGGCAAAACTCTGGTCTCAGAAAGTTGAGAAAAGCACTTATAAACTCATCACAGTGAATAATTAGGATACTGGAAATGCATAAGGTAAGTGAGGAATAACTTTGGACCCATGCAAACTGTTTCAATTGAATTAGTTCTGTGTTTCACATTTTAATTGAATAGGAAACAGATAATTCTTTGAAAAAGTAGAGCCCAAAACTCATCATACACCTGCATATTTTGTTCAAGAGAAACTGAAATTATGCAAACAGAAAATCTGGCAATGAACCAGATATTTTCCATCTTAACGTATGCACTAAAAATCAATCCGACTTTTGGCTTTGAGTCTTAAATCTTGCACAGTTCCAAAACATAGAGACATTCACATTTATCTTAAGTTTCACCAAAAATAAAACCCTAAATTCTTGGCTATGTGCCCACTGATAACGCACATTACCCGTAAATCCACTACAAGTTCATTTTATATCTATATATATATTTTATATTCTATATTCCTCTGGATTCTTCAATGACAGTATTTAATTAGAAAAGCAATCACCATTCTTAACAAGCCAGCCCATTTATCCCTGCTACCAGAGCGATAAATGGGAATTAATAGCATTCTGAACTATAATGGATTTAATAAAGAAATAGAGACTTGAATATAAAGACAGATCAAAACTGAAAAGGACATTTGTGTCAATAGGATTACGAGATAACCGAATTATAGGTCTCATAATCATGGCATCTGTAGGTAGAGGTAAGATCTTAAGCCCGAGCCCGAGCCCGATCTGACCCGACCCGAAATTCGGGTCGGGTTCGGGCCTAAAATGTCAATCATTGCTTCGGGTCGGGTTCGGGTCGGGCTTCTCTCTCGCTGACTTTTAAAAAAATAAATATATGTTTATAAAAATGTATAATAAAACGATGTGTGGATACTAAACTAAGGAATACTTGTTTTAAAATAAATAATTTGGATAAAACAGAGAAGGCGCTGTAAGGTAATTGCTATTTAACTATTAAACAGGAGCCGCTCTTAATAATCTTCCCCTCCGCAAGTCCGCATCTATTTTGACCTGGTATCCCCAATATGGAGGAGCAAGAAGTTAAGGATAAACTAAAGACAGGAGAACTGAAAAGACAAACACGCACCGGTAAGAGTGAGGTGTGGAAAAGCTTCAAATTGATTGTTGAAAATGCTACAGAAACTTGCGTTGGCTTCGCTGAATGTAGTCAATGTGGCGCTTTGCTTTCATACGAGAGCAAAAAGACTGGCACCTCGACCAACGTTCCCTCTAAGCTGCGCCTGCGCAGTTGCGCACTGCTCACACATTCTCAGCGCACAAGAAAACCTCTGCAGCGCAGGGATGAAAGAGTTCCGCTTTTTTTTTCAGCCGCGGGGTCATCTGAATACGGGGGAATCGTCCAGTATTCAGAAACAAAAGTATGTGTCTCGTATTAAACTTCTACCGGTGTAAGCCACGAGCACGCGCAAGCCGCGAGCACGCGCAGCTCTTTCCGCGTGTAGCGGGGGTGCATGTCGGATGTCGCGCACAGGAGTCCAAGGAGCGCTCAGGGAGTTAGTGTGTTTGCTCAGACACATAAAACATTAGGGGGAACATTGACCTCGACGCTGAGCAGGCATTTAAACAGCTGTACTAGCAAAATTGATGATCGTCAAACATCTATATTATCATTTGTTTCAAAAAAACGCCCCTCACAAATAAAATATGAAATTTCGGGTTTGCTTCGGGCTCGGGCCTGCAAATCAAGTTAATTGGTCGGGCTCGGGCCGGGCCGGGCTTTAATACCCGCGGGCCCAGTCGGGTCGGGCTGGATTTTTTAGGCCCGATCTTACCTCTATCTGTAGGTAAGAAATGTAATTTGCGGAAAGTGAGCATTTTGACAATTTATATTAAAAAGGTAAGGCTGTTACAACGACCTGGGTTAAAACTTCAGGAAATAATTTAGTAATTAATAAGTGTGATATGTATTAAAACATTAATAAACTGAATATGATGTTTTTAGATGAACCTCGAATGAACGCTTTCCAACTTCAGTGCCATTCAACGTTGAAAATTATCCAATTTATCCCTCAAAAGTCAGATCTCTGCTCCAAACTCCATGTGTGCTATAGCCCTATGTGCCAATACGACAAATGGTTGATAGTGTTGAGCCCGATTGGTGTATTCTGTTTTGTACCTGACAGGTTTATGCTTTTGCCGTGTTTTACCTATTCCAGGTGATCTGCACCACTTCATTCTCAATGTCTTCTGCCAGACCCTTTTCCAGAGGCTCCGCAATCATTGTGATCTTATTCCTGTCAAATAAACACAACAGCTGTCACTCACCCAGTATGTGATGAGGAGACTTCACTCAAGGGACACATTTGAGATGAGAATGTTGCACAGTATGACATTAAACCCCATCTAACTTACATTCAGTCAATCACAGGTGTTAATTATTTTATTGCTAATAAAATGCATGCATCGCCTGCTTGTCACCATGGAGACAGATATGGCTAAAGTCATAAGGAGCATTCCAGGCAAAGCAAAAACATCTCTCTAAAGCCAAGTAACTGGCAGATTCTCCACCAGAAAAGTTATATTGTGCATCTTGAACTTAATTTGAACATTTACATAATACAATATTTGGCATACAGAATATTGGTACACTTACTTTTTGTTTGGCGTTTCAGCAAAACACTTGAGAGAGGAGGTTTCAACAACTGTCTCACAGAATGTTACGACTGGATCAGCCACCTGCAGGAAAATATAACCATAATCTTTAAAATGCTGTTTAAAATGTAAAAATAAACAAAAAATGATAATAGAACTTTACTTACTTTTATGTCAATCTCTGAGTACATCTTTCTGAGGTCATGCATCACACAGTCCAGATAGAGTTCTCCTGTTCCCAAGATAACATGCTCTCCAGACTCCTCCACCTACACAAATTAATAACTTTAAAATCAATATACCATTTTATATAGAATACAAAGGCACACAAAAAAAATCTTTTAAAACCTATGGCAGCGTCTCAGGCTGATTAATAGAATATTAAAGGGGCACTGTAACTTTTCACAACCAGCTGGTTTTGTTTCCATGGTGATGTTACTGCTCTGCCTGGACTGTTCCACCCAATACGGCATTAAACATACATAGGCCAGTCTTACATTTATTTAATTAAAAGTGTTTATATGAAAAATACACATTATTAGTGTGAGCCAGAAACTTGGCCACTTATCATTCATTAGAGATAGAAGTTTAATGCTCTGCTGTGGAACATTCCAGACCTTGTTTTCATTACCCCATTCACTTACTTTAGTGGTGAGGGAGGGGTAGCTTTTGTTGACTTTCCTGAGCCCGTCCAACATTTTTGGCAGTTCTGACGGATTCACAGGCTCCACAGCGATCTTTATAACTGACGCTGTGTTGAACTTTAGGGGTCTGAAGATTTGTGCCTAAAATAAAAGAAAAAACATTTTTTAAATTTCAATTTAATATAATATGAAATAAAAGTAAATGAAATAAAAGTAAATATTTCTCTCACATCTTCATTGCCTCTGGGCTCTGTGATGGTGGAGGTCTTTACGATGGACTGGTCACAGCCTTCAATGAGGACCCAGTTTCCAGCAGGTACACGGTTCACTTCAATTTGGTATCTGAACAGAAAAGTTTAATATAAAAAAGTTACACAATTTTGATAATTTGTAAAGGTTTGGTGAGGTATGAAAATGCTGAACTTATTCATTCTATGGTTAAAAAAAACAAACAAACAAACAAACAAAAAAACAGGGTCTAGACATATCTTTATTGCTATTGTGAGATAAACTTTATTGATCCCCAAGGGAAATTATTTAGATTTAAATTAATGTTCTTAATCTAAAATCTAAAAAATTAAAATTCAAAATTACACATTAGCTTAAGAGTAAGATATTTTCATAGCTGTTTAAAGGTCCTATATTTCGCAAAATTGACTCTTGTGAGCCTTTATTCATGTTAAAATGTTATCTTATGTTAATGTTATCTCCTCAAAAAACATACATTTCATACACACTTGTTTGAATAACTATTTATTATTAGTCTGTTTACATCTCCAAAACTCAAAATGCTCTCTTCAACTTTGTGATGTCATGCAGTGGTAGTTTTCCAGTTAACAGCTACTTTTTACATTTTGTTCAGAAGAGACTGGAAATTCTAGAGCTGAAATCATCCAAATGACTCTAGTGAAGGTATATGGAATTTAAAAACATAGTGGAGCACTTTCTGTATTACCACATGACATCACAATGTGGAACATAGTGTTTTCGGTTTGAGAGAAGAACTCTAAATATGCTATGTTTGTGTGTTTAACATGTGCAAATGAAACAAAACACTACATTATCAAAACTATTCACTCACCTGCCTTGACTCAGATATGAACTTAAGTGACATCCCATTAATAATACACAGGGTCTAATAAGACATCGCTCCACCCTTTGCAGATATAACAGCTTCAACTCTTCTGAGAACACTCTCCACAATGTTTAGGAGAGTGTTTATGGGAATTTTTTACCACTCTTCCAGAAGTGCATTTGTGAGGTCACACACACTGATTCTGGATGAGAAGGCCTTGCTCTTAGTCTCTGCTCTAATTAATCCCAAAGGGTTGAGGTCAGGACTCTGCAGGCCAGTAAAGTTCATCAACACCAAACTCTATCATCCATGTCTTTATGGACCTTGCTTTGTGCACTGGTGCACAGTCATGTTGACTGCTCCCAACTGTCCAAAATCTCTTGGTGTGCTGAAGCATTCAGAGTTCCTTTCACTGGAACTAAGGGGCAAAGCCCAGCTCCTGAAAAACAACCCCACACCATAATCCCCCCTCCACCAAACTTTACACTTGGCACAATGTAGTCAGACAAGTACTGTTCTCCTGGCAACCGCCAAACCCAGACTCATCCATCAGATTGCCAGATGGAGAAGCGTGATTTGCCACTCCAGAGAACGCACACTGCCCTAGAGTCCAGTGGCTGTGTACTTTACGCCTCTGCATCCGACACTTTGCATTGCACTTGGTGATGTATGGCTTGGATGCAGCTGATCAACCATGGAAACCAATTCCATGAAGCTTTCTATGCACTGTTCTAGAGCTAATTTGAAGGCCACATGAAGTTTGGAGGTCTGTAGCGACTGACTCTGCAGAAAGTTGGCGACCTCTGCACACTATGCGCCTCAGCATCCGCTGACCCTGTCAGTTTATGTGGCCTACCACTTTGTGGCCGAGTTGCTGTTGTTCCCAACTGCTTCCACTTTGTTATAATAATACCACTGACAATTATCTGTGGAATATTTAGGAGCAAGGAAAGTCATGACTGGACTTGTTGCACAGGTGGCATCCTGTCACCGTACCACACTGGAATTCAATGAGCTCCTGAGAGGGACCCATTCTTTCACAATGTCTGCAGAAACAGTCTGCAGGCCGAGGTGCTTGATTTTATACACCTGTGGCCAAGGAAGTGATTGGAACACTTGATTTTGATGATTTGGATGGGTGAGTGAATACTTTTGGCAATATAGTCTAGATAAACAGCATAAAATGAATCCTTTATTTTATTTTTTTATTTATAATGGAGAATCTTTCATACCTGGCGACAGAGATCCAGAGTCTCCCTACAGTGCAGACCTGGGAGTCCTCCTCGTCCTCCAGAGTATAGTTCTCTCCCAACACTTTGACTGGCTGTCCCGCCTGGATCGTCCCACTTAAGACTCGACCAAAAGCATGAAACTGGACCCCATCCTCAGTGCTGTACATCTTTGTGGTGTGGCACATCAGGGGGCCCTAGGGAGGCAGGGACAGGGGACAACGTACAGGAGAGGAGAGATGAAGGATACTGACAACACAGGCATTATATTTCTTTATATTATTAGGGCTGCTGCCTTTTTGTTAAGAGTCACAATAGCAAAATTATTCTTTTTTTTTTTTTTTTTAGGAAATTGTTCAGGGCCAAGACCAGCAGACTGAAAGACAGCTTCATTCACCAAGCTGTCAGGATGCTGAACTCGCTCCCTGCCCTGCCCTCCCTCCCTCAATGACACTGCTGTTTAAATGACACTTAAATGACATGTAAATGACACTTAAATGACACCATTTGAACTTTATTATCCTGCACATTGTGTGTTTCAATTGTTTGTTCACTTATTTGTATTATATACGAGTCTATTGCCATATGGTTTTTGACAATAAAGCCGACTTTGAACTTTGAAATTAAAGTATGGCGCCATGAATAAAAACTGAACAACTCAATATACATAATGAGGTAAATTAGTGAGACTTGGAGTAAAAATACAGAAAACTTATGTGGCTAGTTATCCAGAAATCTTATAAAATGCACATTTAACTTCTATCTTCTTATTGTTTAGAATATGTATTTATTGTCATTGTCACAAGTACAACGAAATTGGTCCTCTGCATTTAACCCATCCTGTCATCAGGAGCAGTGGGCTCCATCTCCATGATCTTCTTGCTTCGGCTTGGTCAGGACCTCAGCTGGAGAATCCTCCCACAGGTGGCTCACGTCACAGGTGGCTCACGCCTCGATGTATCTTCTGCCATGGGGGCTACCAGTGTCCGCAGACACTGGGGGCGAGGTGGGGTTAAGTGTCTTGCCCAAGGACACAACGGCAGCGCTCATTTGTGGGAGCTTGGATCACATGTGGTCCACCCGTCAAGAGCGGGATTCGAACCGCCAACCCCTGGATCACCAGGCAAGCGCTCTACCACTGAGCTACTGCCGCCCCCATAAAATAAAAAAAAATAATGTACTTACATCAGGGTCACACTCTGACATGGTCTCCCCAAGGTCTGAGTCCAGGCCCCCAGTGTAAGTGTGCTCTATCTTGGCCTTGGCGCCATCTTGTGGTGAGGGGATGTGCTGCACACACATGTCCACCAAACCTGAATGACAGAATATTTATGAATGACAGTATTGTGAACAAATAAACTTGGAAAAAAATGGATGCATGTCTAGGAAAAGTCACATTCACAGGACAGAAATTAACCTTTCCTTAAAGAGATATGCCACCCCCAGGTCAAACTTGGGCATCTCCCCACAGTCCAGAGACTAAAATAAGTGGTGGAAAGCGTTTTCCTGGTCACCCAGCCATTGTCCGAGTCTGTCAGCACTGACCGCCGCGCGCAGCTGCAGCTACTCCGCGTTAGACTGGAGTCTAACGTCGCCAGAGAAAGGTTTCGGCCAAAAGGAATTAATTTGCTCGATGCTTTTCCCAATTACTTTCTGTGTAGTGCGCATTCATATCAAGTGCAAATAAATGTGCAAATCAACACGGAGAGCTTGACTTAACTATCAGCTGTGTTTTTCAGTGCGGAAAAACACAGCCGAAGCACACAGGGGAATCCCTGTTACGCACCACGTTGGGAGTTCCCCTGTTATGCAGCGTGGTGTGTGCTTCGGCTGTGTTTTTCCGCACTGAAAAATAGTTCCCACCCAAAATGACCAAAGCAAGCTCTCTGTGTTGATTTGCACATTTATTTGCACTCGATATGAATGCGCACTACACAGAAAGTAATTGGGAAAAGCATCAAGCAAATTAATTCCTTCTGGCCGAAATCTTTCTCTGGCGACGTTAGCCTCCAGTCTAACGCGGAGTAGCTGCAGCTGCGCGCGGCGGTCAGTGCTGACAGACTCGGACAATGGCTGGGTGACCAGGAAAATGCTTTCCATCACTTATTTTAGTCTCTGGACTATGGGGATATGCCCAAGTTTGACCTGGAGGTGGCATATATATCCCTTTAAGGATATTAGTGCAGTAGTCTTACCTGTGAACTCTCCAAAGAAGCGATTACAGACCAGTCTGAGCAAAGGTCTGATGTTCAACTTGAGCTCCTCTTTGGACAAATGGATTCCCAGTTCATCCAAAACTCGAGGGAGAGAAGTGTCCACATCTCCAACCACCTACAATGAAAAAAATTTAGGTCAAATTCACATTACCAATCAAGATATCGGTTAATATATCTAGAGGAAAAACAGCAGGGTTTAAGCTCTTGTTTACAGAATGGTTGGTTCTGTTATTCTAGTTGTTCATTGTTCATCTGCAAAAATAAAATATTGAGCAGCACTAAAAGGCTATAAATAAAATTCTTAACCCAACAGCCAACAACATAAGATCCTAATTTTGAGAGATGTGATTTTAAAGGTGCCTTTAACTTGTAACTTTTATTGCAGTGTCAGTCTCTTGAGATGTCCTTACTTTGCTTGTATAATTGTCCACATTTTGGAATTAACGTGGTGTAACATGCTGCTAAAAGATTACTCTGAAAAACATGTATTCTTATTGTGAACAAGGTCGAATCTCCACTCTTATCTGACCTGTAATTTAGCCTGATGACGTCAGGCAGCTGCTTGTCTTCACTGATACTGATAAATTCAATGCCATAATGTAGAGTAGGCAAAGCAATAGCATCTCCATGGAGACAAGCAGGTAACAGAACCTCCACCAGAAAAGTTGAATAGTGCACCTTTAAAATATACATTAGCTTGGTATTGCAAAATAAATAAGACCCATTCTTGCCCTGCTATATCCTCGTATCTTACTTTGGTGATGCCCTTTTGCAGTCCATTAGTCCAAATTTACTGTTGATTTATAATAATAGAAAATGGACAAACCTGTGAGAGAATCTTGTACAAAGGCTCCAGAACAAACTCGACAAAGCTGCGCTGAGAGTTACTGGTGGGAGCTTTCTTTGTGAACTTACGGCTAGAATTAAAAATGCGCAAGTTTAATAATTAGGAAGAAAAATAGAGAAATATATGAACATTAAAAAAAAACTGGATATAGAAATTACGTTTTGGGGTTGAAATAAATGTCTCCCCAAAGTCTTTGAGCAAATTCTGTATAGTTAATGTCGCCTGCAAACAGTAAAGTAGAAGTTAATACAGAATCTGATCTATTAACATAAAAGACTTATAATAAAGCTAATATAAAGAGGTTTTACCATAAGTGTCGGAGTAGATCTTTGCGAAGGAGCCCAAGGTGAAGCAGATACTGTACTGAGAGCTGGCAAAGCACACGTTTCCCAGAAGAGGAGACACCACCACATTCTCATCTGTGGAATACGTGCTGAAAGGAAAAGATAAGCAGTATTATAATATATAATTAATGAACAGAAAGCTTATATACAAGATAATATTATTACTGTAGGTTTTTTTTTAATTCCATTTCTTGATTCTATGCATGCCATACTTGAATATGAGCTACAGACTGCACTGCAATTTCCCTCATAAAGTAGCCATCTATAAACATGCAAAAAAAATATTATTTAACGTTTGTGTAATTTTGGCCTCGATAATCTTGTGACTGTGTAGCTAAAAAGGTTTGATTGTGCATGTAAAACTGCTTTGAAAATAGGAAAGTAAATAATGACAAAAAAGCTGTCTAAAGCACCAAATGTAGACTTCATAACGACGAAAAATTACATTATTAAGCAGATTTATCAAAATTACAATTAATAAACATTAGTTTAGTGTACACTATTGCTATATTACAGGGCCCCATATACATACAGTAAGTACTCAAGTACAGAGCTGTAGGCAGGGATAGGGGGTAGGTGAAAACAGAAATTTTCTGAGCTCAAATTCAAGACAATGAAGGAATACTCAAACATGCATGAATCAGTCAAAATACAACTTTGAGCAAGCCAGTGATCACCATAATCTGGTAAAAAAAAATTGAGTCAAATTTGAGTCAAGTAGAATTTCAAATATTACCTAAGCAATCCATTGACTTCATCCACAATGTGCCTGAGTTTGTAGTAAGCGTCTGTGGGGGGCAGTTTTAACTCCAGGATGAGACGGTCCACTTTGTTGATGCAAATCGTGATGGCCATTCGCTCCTGCACCGCATGTTTGATCAGACGCTCTGTGTTCAACATCACCTGGACACATACAAATTCCAATTATTTTAGACATTTATTTAGTAACCCAGTAGAGACCGTAGGTTTGGGTGTGGGCGATATGACAAAAAAATATAATTTGTTTTCCCTCATATTTTATCACAATGTTGCATTTAATTTTATCTTATTTAAACAGATAAATGGGTTTCAGTACATTTCATTTCAACACATACTTTCTTGAACATAAACAAGAGAGACTTTTAATAATTGCTATTTAGAACTAAACAAAGCACAGTACAATTTCTTCCTCCAATATCTGAAATCTCTAAATCCCGCGGTTTCACTATCAGAGAATTAGCTGTGGATCTTTCCATTAAGAAGACACACCTTAGATATTACTATTGATTAGAGATGACTGAATGTCTGTCTCGATTACATTAATTGAAAAGCATAGGAGACAGCAGTAAATAAGCTTGTATACAGAAAAGATATCATCCCTAATCTGTATTGATTTCCATGTAAACAAAAAAACGTACTCCTTCTGCAGCATCAATGAACAGGACAATTCCATCAGAAAGTCGGATACTGGATGTGACCTCATCGGAGAAGTTCACATGTCCAGGGGTGTCCATGATGTTGAAAAGGTAGGATTTTCCCCTGGAGTCTGGCAACACCATTGTGACTGGGGTACTTTTGATACCAACCCCTCTCTATGGAAAACCAAATAATTCAACATAAGGAAAAGCAGGAAAAATTACAGTAAAAATTTATATTTCCCAATTAACTTACCTCTTGTTCAGTAAAGAGTATGTCTGTGTACCGGAGCTAAAATTTAAATTAGAGTTTATTATTAATGAACTGAAGTATAAAGAAAATGTCATATTATAAAAAAAATAAAGCACTTACATCTAAATCATCTCTTTTTCTGATTTCTGGATGTGTTTGTTCAATGAGGCAATCCACAAAGCAAGTCTAGATGGATAAAGAGTACACTGTTAAATGCTTTCAATGTTTAGACATAACAAATTTGAAAAAGATAGAGGTAGGGAATTAAAGTTATTATAAATATTGCCCAATTTGCATAGCAAAACCTCCTAACCTTGCCATGATGAAGGTGACCACACAAGGTAACATTACGGATTAGCTCTGGACTGTCCATGAGATCAGCAAGAAATCTAAAAAACAAAATATTTATAATCATCACACATAAGCAATCAAAAAAGATAAAATATAAGACATTGTGGTGATGAGATCGTATTTGTACACTACAGTAATGAGAAAACTTACTCCATATCATAAACTGTGGCCGGTAACTCTTGCTCCATCAGTGTGAACTTTCTGTGTTTTACAGGTTTAATGATGGGTTCTGAAATTGAGATATACTATGAGGTAATTCAGAGATATGCAATATGTCAAACAACTTTATGAAAAGAACATTTAAATACAGTTAAATAAGAGAGAAAATAAAGATAAACTATTTGACAGGTAATAGTTTTGAGTTCTCCGTTCCAAAATACCGCAAGCAACAAAATTAATCCGACAAGGAATGCGTTATATGAAAGTAACTAACAATATAAACTGCCAAACTGTTGTGTATAGCAGTTCTTTAGTTTTTCTGTGCCATCTCTCACCTGTGAGAGGCTGTGTGTCCTCTTCTTGTACAATAGTTTCCACCTCAGGCCCATAGACCTCCTCTGCCGTGGGGTAGTACTTCTTGTCCTCGTGTAAAACCACCTCCATCCCTGGGACATCATCATCGGCATCTGCAGGCTCCTCGTCTTCATCATCATCCCCCTGTTTACAACATGGAAATAATAAAATAACTGAGACGGATATAGCAATGTAATAAGCAGAGTTTTACGCAAGTTACATTCACCAATTTTGTTAGCCCTAAAAGGTGATGATGAGAAGAAAAACAAAACCAAGTATCTTTATTTTTTTTAAACAACCATTGACCCAAAGGTTGGAGGTTCAATCTCAGCTTGCATAGGTAGGCATTTTTTTTTGGTTCATATTGCCAATGATAGCATTATTAGAGATGTAGCAACCTTGTAATTATGATGGCCAAAAAAATAAAATAAAATCCATCAACAGTGGACGTGATGGGGCCAGATAAACATTAGCCTATAGATAACGAGGCTACCTCGTTATCTACTGGCTGTTAGGTTGTCAGTCAAACTCCCTACACTTCTAGAGTAACTAACTTGCTCGCACACTGGGATTACGTGGTCTATGTACGCCTCTCACGCATTCCACAGATGTAAGACGCCGTTTACTCAACCAACGCAGCAGTTCTTAGCGGCTTTTTCCAACTGTAGCTTCCTTGCAGTTAACACAAAGTTTGTTGTGATGGCAAACAATAATCCACTACCAGTCAGCCGCAAAAGAAAGTCAATTTTTGAGGTCGCTAAAAGAAGAGAAGGGGAAAAGAGCAAAGCTAAACTAAGGTGATTCTCGGAGATTCCTTCCAGCGCTGGCGTGCATTGAAGCAGAGGGTCTAAAGACTGATGCCTCGGTTGCCAAATTACTTCTGAACAGGAAATTTCTTCTTATAATTTGAAAACGTACAGTGTATTACAGCCGTAACCGCAATGCTAAATGTGCACCGGCTGTAAACAAAAATCTTTTAGCGTAAGGAGGAAGTGGGAGGAGTTTTTTCTACTTAGGGAGCTATGGGGGAGCGGGGGGTGATTTCTTGCATGCGCGACATTTGAAAAAGGACAGTCACTGGATTTCTCGTTCCTTGGAAAATCCTCTACACAATCTTTAACCTGCCTAGTTTCTGTGTACATTGGTGTATGAAAATATGTGAAATTATGAATAGATGAGTGATTCTTTGAGCTAAAACACTTTTGAGTACTCATTGGAGGTAGAAGTCTACTACACTACCACACTACTGAATTTAAAATAACTGTTGCCAATGATAACTTATGATCAAACATTTGTCAGTAATAATAACACACAAAACCAAGGACAATAAAATGTACCTCATCCATGTCTCTGTCCTCTGCATCCAGATCATCGTCGTCATCGTCTGAGTCCAGCTCCGGACCGATGTAGTTCCCAAACTCATCATAGAGATCTGCCTCCATCTTCAAACAAGCTGAAGCAGGGGAAAAGTCTCATTATTAGAGAAATAATAATATAAAAATATAGCCGCAAGCGGCGATAATCGGCCCTCGCTTTTAATGTCCCACTTGTCTAGATGATACAGCACGATTCTGGTGAGTCTGGGTCAAAAATCCTAGGAGGAGTTTGTTAAAATACGAGGACAAGAAAATGCGCGCTTGGTGCCAGGTCAAAGTTAAAGGGATATGCCACCCCCAGGTCAAATTTGGGCATCTCCCCACAGTCCAGAGACTAAAATAAGTGGTGGAAAGCCTTTTCCTGGTCACCCAGCCATTGTCCGAGTCTGTCAGCACTGACCGCCGCGGTATCTGCAGCTACTCCGCGTTAGACTGGAGTCTAACGGCGCCAGAGAAAGATTTCGTCCAAAAGGAATTAATTTGCTCGATGCGTTTCCCAATTACTTTCTGTGTAGTGCGCATTCATATCGAGTGCAAATAAATGTGCAAATCAACACGGAGAGCTTGACTTGGTCATTTTGGGTGGGAACTATTTTTCAGTGCGGAAAAATAAAGCCGAATCACGCAGCACGCTGCCAGGGGAATCCCAGTTACGCACCAGGAAGGGAGGTTCCCCTGTTGCACAGCGTGGTGCATGATTCGGGTGGGTGACCAGGGAAACGCTTTCCACCACTTATTTTAGTCTCTGGACTGTGGGGAGATGCCCAAATTTGACCTGGGGGTGGCATATCCCTTTAAAGATCAAGGATCAAGGTCATGTGCTCCAATATGGCCGACACCCTGTTAGTCGCCTAGCAAACTCGTATAGCGGGTATAGCCATAGGCGCAATGTATTTTGCGCCTATGACAAAAACTCGTCCACCCAAAGGACAGAACACCGAGCCACAAACAAAGCAATGTGGTCTACTCCATTCAGTGTAGTGAGGACTGCAGTGAGCGCTACATTGGGGAAACAAAACAGCCACTTCACAAGAGGATGTACCAACACAGGCGGGCGTGCCAGAGTGGACCGGCATCTGCTGTACATCTTCACCTAGAAGCCACGGGCCATTCATTTGAGGACAGTGAGGTTTAGATCTTAGCCAGGGAAAATAACTGGTTTGAGAGGGGGGTTAAAGAGGCTATTTTTGTCAAAAAAGAGAATCCGTCATTAAACAGAAATGGGGGAGTTAGACATAACTTGTCTCCCATCTATAATGCGATTCTTAGACCAGTCAAACAGAGCCAGGGCAGAGGGGTGGAGAGGGTCGTTAGACGTTGAATAGGGGGTCTAAACTAGCCGTCAGAGTAATTTGAAAAACAAAGGGACAGATTAGGGGGGATCGTTTTCAGAGCTTTGTCATTGTAGGACGCGCCTCCCGGCAGCTAGATATAAGCAGGGTCTAACCAGTACAATAACCAGAGCTGACGAAGCCTCTCGGATGAGCGGCGAAACGTTTTCAACCAAACAAACTTTGTCCAGTTGACAAATTGAACTTCTCCTTTGATCAAGCAATGTATTTTGATTTTCCAGTGGGCGCTGTCGAGCCATTTTTTAAGATTTTTTAAAACAGATTATTTGTAAATTCCTTTTTTGACGTTCTTGAATTTTGTGCAAAATTTCGTGAGTTTTCGTCGGTGGGAAGTACCCGAAACCTGAAAAAAAGGGGTTAGAAAAATAAGAAGAAGAAGAAGAAGGGAAAAAACAGAACAATAACAATAGGCCCTATGCTTTAGCGCTCGGGCCTAATAACCAGGAAATTTATATGAACATAAAAAAGTCAATGCACCCACAGTGGAGAATTTAAAGTCTTAATTATTGCCATCTTATGCTTTTACAGTTTGCTCTTTATGTTTGTGCTGCAGCGATTTTGTTTATAAAATCTGTTCTATAAAAGTAGATTTGGATTTATATTGATCAAAATAAATAAACACCAGATAGTTATGGTAGTAAGTACCACGATTACATTATTATTTTGTGTGCTGATCAGACCATTTTAGAATCGCATGTAATATACCATAGTTAGGGATATGTTATAAAATGCAAACGTTTTGAACTGTACATGATCGATACAAGAAGGCTAAAGAAAGCTTTTATTACACTGCAGATCAAACTCTACATGCCCTGAGAGATTTACAGTGAATAGGTAACCTGATGTACCATGCTAACCGCTAACATGCAAAAAAATGAATGAGGCAACGTTCATACTACGTTTTTATTAAATAGAGAGATTTTGCACAAGTAGTGAACTTTTAACTATTACACGGGCAATGCGATGAAGTCTTACCAGCTCTCGATTAGACAAAGCAGGTCTTTTTCTTGTATAAATGGCCTTAAAAGTTCTGATTTTTAGGTAAATAATTCCCAAAATACCGCCGCCATGCGCACCAAAACCTCTTCCGGTATTTCTTCTTCTGAGGCGATTCACTGCCCTTTACTCAGCAGCGCCTCTGTCGAGTATTTTGGTTACGGCAGCTGACGCTTGTTGCGCTTTCCTTTTTTTCCTTTCAGTCCCGTTAGGGGCCGCAATTCTACCATTTTATTTATTTCATCATTTTATTTATGAACTGAACACAGTAGTAGCTCATTCATGAAGAAAACGTCACAAATATAACGTCAATGGCAAAAAAAAACAAAACAAAAAAAACTCAGAAATAAAATAACGAGAACTTCGCGCATCAGTTTTTTGAAACGGGTGCGTTGGAGGAGCAGCCCACAAAATATGAACAGAGAAGAATCGGGATTCTTTTCTGTTCAATTAACTCAGAAATCAAAGCAATTACTTGGCTTATTATTCGTTATGCCAACGATGCTGAGTGTACAGTAATCCTAATAAATGTAGTTTTTTCTTATTTATTTATTTTAATTTTATTTGTAATTTTTATAATTGTTTTCTTGCTTGCTTTCTGGCTTTTCTGGTGGAAAATGTTTGCTACCCGTTCTTCTCTCTGGAGATGTTATTACTTTGCCTAAGGTTCCACGGTATGTAGCCTACCTCCATGGAGAAAACAGGTGATTTAATTAATTTTTAAAAAATTAATAATTAATTAATTGTATTTAATTGTATAGGTGATTGTAATTGTATAGGTGAATACACATTTATGGGAGATTGTTTTATACAATAAATAATAATAATAATAATAATAATAATAATAATAATAATAATAATAATGCTTACAATGATTTAATTGATTAAAGGCTAATACAGGATTACCATTTGTAGGTTTCTCTTTGTAGAAAAACTTAATACTGTAGAGTAAAAGACTAAGACTGTGAAGTGTAGGCTTTGTGTGAGGGAAGGTCAGACAAACAGGCTTCAGTTATGGCTTTATTCCTGCTGGTTTTTATAAACATTTCAGCACAGCACAGACAGACAGACAGATAGGTAAATAATACACACAAAACCAAAATAAGACATTACAAAATGACACTATAAAATCTTTGGTGTGAAATCACAACCCTTAACTTAAAGATAACCTGACTGTTTCTTTATAAGTATGTATAATATAGAATAAATTATAAAGACCAAGGAAAATTTGGCCTGGAGGCTACAATATATTTGTTAATTAATTGTCTTAAAATGCCAACAGCCTATAGGCCTGTAGCCTATCTCTGCAGAGAAGCGTTGGGAGGTGTACAGTAGACACCTATGTCAGAGGCATGTTCTTTTTTATCAGAATAAACAAAGATAATGATTAACATAATGATTAACCTGGCGATAGTGACTAGGCCAATGTTAAACGTGAACTCGTGGTTGAGGCACGTTCGGACTTGGCACCACAGCGACTTGCCTTGAACTCTGCTCCTTTCACCTGAGATTGAGAAAACTGTCCGGGTATTTTTTCCTCAGATTTTATTCTGCCACGTGTTTGCGCAGCCTCTGCACCACCTCATCAGCGCTCGCCCACGGCACGGTCACCGCCTTGAACTCTCCGGGCGTGGCCTCGTGTGTTTCGATGATGAGACGGTGCATGGGGAAGTCTCTGCGCGCGAAGGCGATGTCTCGTGGCCCCAGGCAGAGGGCAGGACAGAAGTCGTTGGCCCCATCACCGACATAAAACACCCTCTGATACGGCCGGCCGCGCTCCTGCGTCCTGCGCGTGACGTAGTCGCGCAAGACCACCTGTTTGCACATGTTGACAGGACAACGAGGGCAACCGTGAGAGTGGAAGGGCCGCAGCACGAGGCGGCCGTCCTTGTTGAACGTGGCGGGGTTGGTGAAGATGCGGTGGAAGAGTCCACGTGCCCCTGTGCGCCGCAGCCACGACTCAATGAAGAAGCTGTTGGAGTCAGACAGCAGCACCACTTCGAAGTCGGTCTGCGGCCGCGTGCGCAGGAACTGGAAGAGCGTGAGCATGCCCGGTGTGGCGGGGATCTTCTCCATCACCGCGCGCATGTCACTCTCGGTAACGCCCTGCTCTGCCAGGTACCCGAGCACGCGCTGCATGTACTCATTATAACGGCCCGGTTGGTACGTGTCCTTGAGCCAGTCCGGTAGATATTGTCCTGGGGCCGTCTGCACCACCAGGTCATCGCTGGTCTCATCCACAATGGTCTCATCAAAGTCAAAGAAGATGATGAAGCGCTTATCAGACGGGATGTGGGGCGCGTGCGAGGCCATGGTCCCAGCTTCTTGGACCTGAAGGAGAGAAAAAAGGGATGAGATGTGACGAGTCTCTTCGCACCTAAATCATTATCAGTTCTTTATGAATTACACACACGATTAGCATATAAAGCAGTCTATATTAAGGTAACTCTCAGGCTCTGAGGCTTGTTGATCAGGGAACTAGACACCCGCAACATAACAAAACATTTACTGTGCGCATGGTGCGTAAAATGTAAATACCCTGTGACTCATATTTGGTTATGTTAAACTGCTCTACCAGCACAAAGTCATTGTGAATATTCAGGATATTTCCTCACTGATTTTAGTTTTCATAGTTAATCATGAGTATTAGACATACATCATGAGTATTAGATATACACATATTAGACACAGGCTACAGATAAGATACATTTTACACACTGCTGAACTCAATAACCGCTACAGTGTCAACAGCTTCGGATGAGCGCTCTTTAGCCTACAGCTCATACTCTACACAATCTTCTCTTTATTCAGTTAGGAAAAACAGTCAGACTTTACCCTCTGCCTTGGTCCGCACCGTGGCTCTGCTCCGACTTGGTTTCAGGAGAGACTTCCGCCGGTGGAAAGAGCGGAGGATTTTTATGTGACAGTCAAACCCACTGTCGCTGATGGTGACATGACCGCGCCTCCAAGTCCGCCCCTTTAATAACAACTTACCTACCGTGCGCGTTCACGACGAGAGGAGGGGGCGCGCTGCAAACAGGAGAGCTTATTCAGATGGTGCTCTGAATTTTCCATGCAATACATTGAGTTTAGGCTCACCATTTTGAACTATAGAGTCTAACGCTTCTTAGGTCAGTATAGACTCTATTTTTATGTCCTCATTGAGAACAAAACATTTAATAGAAGTAAAGTTTGCAAATAAATGAAATCAGAATGCGTAAATCAATTGTCTGGGAAAAGCCTTGCTATTAAATGGTGGCACTGTGTTATACAAACCAACCAGCCTAACAGTATGGAACTATCTGGAGATGGCACATCACCTAAGTCCAAGGAAATAGAAACAGAACATTCTCCATGGAGATAATTCAGATTTAGGCCATACTGCAGAATATTACAGCATATCCACGTAAACAAGCAGGAGAAGGATAGATAAGAGTCCGGTTTGTGGAGATGCAACTCCACTCACAGTACGCTTGGTTTTCAGGGCAATAACAATTACCAAAAAAGAAAATTAAAGCTTTAAAGGAAAAGTAACATTTTTTACAATCTGAGCCTTATTTCGGTAATAAAACAAGTTGTTTTACTCACCCATAGTAATTTGGTGTCATATGGAGCACTTCCGGAGATGTTTTAGATTTGCGATCTCCATCATGTGAGTTCTCGGGGCACTTGTTTGCGGTCTCCAAATAACACAAACTTTAGCACTTTTCAAATCATAGAAGCCCGATGTCTTAGCCTACGATTTTGTGTGGTCAAAAGTGGCCTGTAATCCGAGATTTAGCCATAGTTTTGAGTAGATGAGGACGCCAGTGCGCATGTGCGGACTGTGCTCTCAGCTCCCGGGACCCAAACATGAAACGCAAAGCTGTAAACTATGGCTAAATCTCGGATTACAGGCCACTTTTGCTTCAAACGAAATCGTAGGCTAAGACATCGGGCTTCTATGATTTGAAAAGTGCTAAAGTTTGTGTTATTTGGAGCCCGCACGGGGCGTATTACATGCTTGGGGAATATATTATATGCCCCGAGCTATGGCTAGAAGTCGCGCTAGGCTAACCGCAAATCTAAAACATCTCTGGAAGTGCTCCATATGACACCAACGTGCTATGGGTGAGTAAAACAACTTGTTTTATTACCGAAATAAGGCTCAGATTGTAAAAAAAACGTTACTTTTCCTTTAACCTTAGTCTGTTTTTCCAGAAAGTTACACACTGTGGCATTAAGGTGAATAATAGACTTCAGTAGGGGACACTGGCATTGTTAAGAAGATCCCAAAGTACGACATAAGCTTTTAACTTTTAATGGAACTAGAGAATGATCAGCGCATTCAGCAGTGCACAAACTTAAGAAGAGTAACACACTGCCCTCAAACTGATAGCAAAAGCAATGAGGCCGTGTTTCCATTTAATAACACCAGCCAGAAACTCTAGAGAGGAAGTTGATATTGTTTCCCGCACGAGGCAGACGAGGCAGTAGTCGCAATAAAGGAGTACAAACACGGAGCTTAATGAGGCGCACGGAGCGAGGCTGCGGAGACACGGTCCTCTGCTTATCTCCGCGCTGACAGACACCCGAGCCTCCCGCGCCTCTCCATCGCGGCCGTAATGACGAACAGCTGGGGCGGTAGACTATTTTCAAACCCAAATGGGAATGGAGATGTAGCCTACAGACGTGTTATTAGCTGTGAGGAGAAAAAGAGAGGGGAGAAGAGAGGAGAGAGCGCGCGGGGCACCTGGCCACCCACTCAACACTGAATCATAGACTGCTCGCTCCAAGCAGTCCACCTTACACAGTCTGTGAATCACCACATGTAACAGTAATGTCTGTAGTATTGCATTTTAGGAAGGGATTCAACCTGTTTACAATGGAACACGTTAGAATAACCACACTTCATTGGCCTTGATTAAGCAAACATAAAGATTCAATTCATGATGAACAAATGCGTGAAGAGTCCCTCAGTCATCCAGGTAGAATCCATGATAAAAGGAGAAATTCAATTTGTCAACTGGACAAAGTTTGTTTGGTTGAAAACGTTTCGCCGCTCATCCGAGAGGCTTCGTCAGCTCTGGTTCTAGTGCTGGTTAGACCCTGTTTATATCTAGCTGCAGGGAGGAGTTCCATACACTGAAATAGTTCTGAAACTATCTCCACTAATCTGTCTCTTTGTTTTTCAAATTTCTCTGGCGACTAGTTTAGCCTCCCTATTCAAGCCTAACGACCCTCTCAACCCCTCTGCCCTGGATTGTCTGCCCTAATGTTTCTTTGTCTGTTTTTGACTTGGTTTAAGAATCGAATTATAAATGGGAGACAAGTTAGGTGAGGTTCAGATCTTAGCCAGGGAACAAAACTGGTTTGAGAGGGGGGTTAAAGAGGCAATTTTTGTCAAAAAAGAGAATCCGTCGTTAAACAGAAATGGGGGAGTTAGACATAACTTGTCTCCCATTTATAATTCGATTCTCAAACCAAGTCAAAAACAGACAAAGAAACATTAGGGCAGACAATCCAGGGCAGAGGGGTGGAGAGGGTCGTTAGGCTTGAATAGGGAGGCTAAACTAGTCGCCAGAGAAATTTGAAAAACAAAGAGACAGATTAATGGAGATAGTTTCAGAGCTATTTCAGTGTAGGGAGCTCCTCCCTGCAGCTAGATATAAACAGGGTCTAACCAGCACTAGAACCAGAGCTGACGAAGCCTCTCGGATGAGCGGCGAAACGTTTTCGACCAAACAAACTTTGTCCAGTTGACAAATTGAATTTCTCCTTTTATCATGATGAACAAATGTTTAATTTCATGGTTCATGTTTAGCTCATAGCCTGCATAACTCCTAACCCTAACCTCTTGATTAAATATTACACAAAGTGGGCTCCTGTAAACTTTAAGCCATGTTATAATGCTGTTACCTCCTCGAAATCATACCTGGAGTTGTGTTTCATTTCATTCAGTTTTGAGAAATCCTTTATTATTATTATTAGTCAGTCTACATCTCCAAAGCTCAGTTCCACCTTGTGATGTCATTAGGTGGTAGGGTCAAGTTAGCTACATTTTATTTTTGGTTAAGTATGAACGATAAATCCAGGGATGAAATTATCCAATTGATTTTAATGAAGGTGTGCAAACTGTAAAAACACAGTGGAGCACTTCTGTATACCACATGACATCACAAGGTGGAACAGAGTGTTTTTAGTTTGAAAGAAGCCTAAATATGCAGAATTTGTGTGTTAAACATGTGAATGAAACAAAACACACTAACAGGGATGTTTTAATAAGGAAACAACTTTATAACAAAGATCACAAAACAGTGCAATATGGGCTCTTTAAGTTCTTTGTAGTTATTAAGCTTGTTAATTAATAACAGGTATTTATAACGTGGTACCAATACTCATTAAAATGAAAAGGAGTTCTGTTTTAATTTAATTTTTAAATAAGATGAGTCAGATGAGCCTATAAGAAGCAACTAACAATAACTTTGTTCTGTAACCCATATACTGCATATAGATCACAATAGCAAGGGAAGGTCTCAGGCTTTGTTCATGCTTTATTAAGGCTATGTATAGTTATTGTAAAGTGGTCTTATCTGTAGTGCATTTTAGGAGCTGGTTCAACTTGTATAATGTGGATATATGTTTAAATAATCCGATAAGCTTATGTAGTAGAAACTAACAATAAAAACCCCATGCTGTAAATATAGATCACAATACAAAACAGAAATTAATAAATAAGTTAAGCAATCACTGCAGTACTCTATTGGACTAAAGTGAATTCAACCAAAGAAGGAAAAGGACACTACAATCTGAGCCACAGCACAAATGACTATTTTCAAAACAGAGCCCCATATTTTAGATTGTACAATGGCAAAAATGTCTCTGCCTTGGCATTCTTTCTCAGTAATGTAATTAGGGACCTAAACATACTAAATTGTAGACTATTCTCCATCCCTGTTATCAGTCATGTTCTGTAAAGACAGGATAATACTTACTACAAAGTCAGAGATGGGTAGAACTCAAATGCATTTACTCAAGTAGATTAAAAGTCTTATATTATGAAAATGTGACTCTTGTGAGCTTTTAGTCATGTTAGAATATTGTTACCTTTTCAAAAACATAACTAGAGTTGTGGTTTTGTTTCATTTACACATATGGGTAAGCCTTTATTACTAGTGTGTTCACATTTCCAAAGCTCAAAATGCTCTGTCCCACCTTGCGATGTCACAAAGCTGTAGTTTTCAAGTTAACAGCTACCTTTTGTTCAGTAGATGTGCAATTCTAGGAATGAAATGATCCAAATGATTCTAGTAAATGTATATGTAGCTTAAAAACACCATTACTACATGACATCACAAGGTGGAACAGAGAGAGAAGAACTCAGGCTAAATATGCAGGGTTTGTGTGTTACAAATGTTGTGTGTCACAAGTGTGATTGAAACAAAACACAACTCCAGGAATGTTTTTGAGGAGGAAATAACATCAGAAAATAGCATAATATGGGCCCTTGAACTTGAGTACCTTTTTCATAAATTTGTACTTCCCACACACCAACTGCTTCTTTTGCATCAGTAATATTTCTTACAGTGTAATAATACTGTTACTTAAATGTTTTAGTTACTCTGGGTCCCCTTTTGAATTTGTCTATAAGTAACAACAGCTTTATGCTGTTTCTCCTTCAGATATGATAGTTTTTCTTACTTTTGTGGTCCTTCCTTAGATAATACCTGTTATATTCATCCAATCACATTACTTCAAATTATAAATCTGGACCACTATGCTTTACTTCGAGCAACAGAATTAGTAGAGTAAAATGAAAAATAAATAAATAAATAAATAAAAAGTAATAAAAGTACAGTATATCTTAGTTGTGTACATTTTCAGGCTACTCCACCCACCTCTATACAAATCAAAATATCGCATCACAAAAATTAAAAAAGAATGTATGCTGAAGTGCTCACAAGTTACGAAACCAAAACCCATGAGGTAAGCTGCTGCGTCTGCTTTTTTGAAATACTGACAAGTATTGTCAGTGACCTGACAATGGTAATAATAAAGCCTGATGATGCAGGTGTTCCATGTTTTTCCAATTATTTCTTAGTTTCGTTGGATAGGATACCTGTCCTGAGCTGTGGTAAATATTTATCTCAGTTTTACACCAGTTAAAAGTTGTAGAAAAAAAGTTGAGAAAAAATGTACAAAAATACAGGAAATAGCACTAAGTTCAAAACCAGAAAAAACAGCAAAAATAATTTACGCAAGGTATTTTTCTGACAGTTAAAATATTTAACTAAATAGAGATGTTGTCATTTATTTTTTCTTCATCTAGTCATAATCATTGTGCAGTTTAGAAATGTTTGGCCATTGTTAACATTATGGTCGCTAGGAAACAGTAGGTAGGTAAATACCCAAATCAGGAAGTAGAATTATAAACTTTATAAATTATAAAAAGTGCCTATGACAGGTTGGATTACTCATTTGACTAAAACACATTTAACACCATTAGGTTTATGTGAAAAGTCCCTCAGTCGTCCAGGTAGAATCCATGATAAAATGAGAAGTTCAATTTGTCAACTGGACAAAGTTTGTTTGGTTGAAAACGTTTCGCTGCTCATCCGAGAGGCTTCATTGCTGAGTAAAATCTTAAACCAGGCTTCGTCAGCTCTGCAGAGCTGACGAAGCCTGGTTTAAGATTTTACTAACAATTTTACAAATGTTTTCCTGGTCTGGCAATTTTTTTCAGGTTTAAAATGTTTCTTCCAGGTTGGAGATCATGAAGTCACGCTTGGGAATTCCATAACTGTTACCATGTAATAAACTGTGCTAAAACTCTTATATTATTATATGGAATCTTAATTTTCAACCTATTTTCTTCAAATTTCTTCTTGATTGGTGTAAAATATAGCCTAATTTAAATGTCAAAATTATTAAATTATGTCAAAATTAGAGAATTACCAGAAACTGTCATATGCATTTGAACCAAAATTAAAGAATTGCATTTTTTTTAATAATAAATAATGTTGTCTATGAGTGACATTAGTAGTCTTATGTAGTAGTCTTTAAGCTGAGAAAAACATGTTTGAACTTTGACACACTAACCCATATCCAAGACCCCTTTTAGCAGCATTTTTAAAACAGTGTTGTTAGTGTTTAAAGATAAGAGACACACAAGGTTATGATAATAATGGCTACTGGTTTACTTCTCAAAGTTAGCAGTCAGTTATTGTACAGTTATTGTACATTATCAAAAAAAGGCCCACTTGTTTCCATTTCTCCTCAAACTCCAGAAAAACATACAAAAAAGACAAACTGGGACATTATAAAGCTGCACATTTTGTACCAGATACAATAATAAAAATACGCGATGCTACATTAAGTGGTTAAAATACAAAGGGGGAAAGTATATTGATTTTTTTTAAACATCTTTAAAGAATATACAATGTTATTTTTATTAACTAACTAGCCAAGGATTTTAGTAAAAAGTGCATTCTAGTTCACAAAGAAAGGAGGAGTATTGTAGGCAAAATGAATGACCAAAAATAGAGAAAATGTTTTAAACAGAAATACAATAGTGAAGATGACAACATAGTTAACACTTAAACTCAAAAAGGTCCAAATAGGAACTTTATATCACCAATCAAGCAAATATTATGACCATGGACATATGGGGAAGCGTCAAGATTTTAGCAATTTTACAAAGGTTCAATTGTGATAGAAAAAGTCTGCAATATTCATTAAAAGGTGCTTAAATTTTGGTAATGCTGGTTCAGAATGCTTGGGATATACACAGTATTCAATTTAAAAGGTGCACGCCGTAACTTTTCTGGTAAATGGGTCCGTCACCCGCTTGTCTCCATGGTGATATTATTGCTAAGCCTGGAATTTTCCACAAAATAGCATTAAACCTCTCCATCGTAGCCATGGAGACAATCAGGCAACAGCACTAAACCAAGTTACAGGTCAAATCTGTGGAGAGCAAGCCCACATAAGCAAGCATGTAAGTTTTTCAGAATATTTCTGAGTTGCAAAACCATCTGTTTAATAAAAGATGAATAGACAATTGTAATGCCATACAGTGGAACATTCCAGACAAAAAATAACAAAAAACAAACAAAAACAAACACATCTATTGCTTATTTTCAGATGACATCACAAAATTCTATAGGCCAATAATACTCAACACAGATGAGGGTAGCTAAAATTAAAATGGTTAAAATGCAATTTTTGTTGTTGTAACAAGGCAAGTCATGGGTCTTGTTGAGAATAGAAATGATCCGGTTACATTTGTGAATTTACCTTTTCATGGCAAAGTACAATAAAAATAGGAAAAACTGGCTTGCGCCCCTTCTCCACATCTGAGAGTGTGACATATTCTAGCATCTGAAAATCACAAATGGAAACTTGCAGGTGACATTCCATCAGAAAAGTTACAAAGTGCGGCTTTAAGAGGGCCCACTTCATTTCAGCAGGTGCCAGGTGGTCATAATCTTTCGCATGAATGAATTATATATCCACCGCTACCATCCTCTGATTAAATGTTTGCTCCTCCTTTCCTTGTCTTAAAAACATCCACTCAAACGTCAACTCTTTCGCCATTTTCACCAAGCGAGTGCACTTGGCTCCACACAATGCATTGTCAGACCCTCCCTTCCCTGCGCCTCACCCACGCAGCGGTAAAGTGCAGAGAATACACACAAATAAAAAGGCTTTCGAAATTATATACAAAGGACGAAACTTGATGTGGCAAAATGTTAGCTAAAGCACAGCAGTGAACCTGGGGGAACGATTAAGATACTCACCCATATGGCAGGGTAATTGTAGGACTTGAATTCAAAAAGGGGACAGGCTAAACTACAGAGATTAGTTGCTCAAGACTGAATGCTAACACTATGGCAGCAAGAAGTTTGTGTTTAAAAAGGTACTAGTTTTACTCAAGAGATATTTCCACATTGTATACCTATTGGGGCACTATGTATGCAGTTTTTAGGTGCAAGAGAAACGAAATGCAAATACACATGGGGATGCACTGATTCAGCTTTTTCTGATACCGATGTCGATGATGTCGATACTTTGGCTTTAACTGTCTACCAATACCCAATAGCAACCGATATTAGGGGCGGAGACTGAAAATATAATTTATTTTCTTTAAAAACCACAAGCATCATAAGGTAGAAAATTATCCAAATGTATTTTTACAAATGTGTTTTACATGACAAAACACAAGTTTAATACTTTTGTTGTTATGTTTTTGGCCAGTAAATCATCTTATTACAACAATTTATAGTCCAAAAATGGGAAATCAGTTATATTTTAGAGGTATTTTAGAGGCTGATATCCGATCCACCAAAATTTTTCTATATCAGCACAGATATCAGATACTAGTATCATATCAGTGCATCCCTAAATACACACTTATGCTACCAAAATAGATGAATGAACACTGATCTGGGTCTTTCCAATAACATTACATTTTCAAATGTAATGACACATTTTCACCTAAAACATGGTACAACTTACGTCTGTGTCTTGTCCTAACATTTCCTATGCTAATTGCGTTATAGCTAGTAACAGTATAGCTAAACTAGGAGCGATGCTAAGAACATAAATGTATGTGTCAGCAACATTCAATGCTTTTAGACATATTTGCTTATAGACCAGAAGACAAGATTGACATTATTTGAGTAATGCTAGCTAAATGGTTTTAACTGTTGAGATGGCGGTCCCAGGTGAGAAAAACAGATCAGAAAGTGAGACTGACATAATCTGTTTATACTAAAATTGACACGATAATCTCAAATAACCACATGTATTGTTGTGATAAAGGTCCCAGGTGAGTAGTACAGGTGTGAATGACCTTTGACATTTGAACCCGTATTGTTGAACAGCAGCAGAGGTGGTGTGTAGATCCTGATGAGACCAGCGTTAGGCCTCTCACAGTGGCAGTAGTGTCCTGTTTAAAACGTACAAGCTTTCACCGACAATTAGAAAAGTTGAGGTTGAACTGAGCTGAACCAGTGGCAGTATTGTTTTGTGTGCTTGAGAAAAGCTAGGTGTGATAGCCTTGGGCCAAACCTGCAGAACGTGGATCGTGTCATAACAAAATCTTAAATCTCAATGTCTAAAAACACAGACATTCTCGGTGACTACATAAATTTTCTGATATTTAACTGCAGGAAAAAAACATGGAATGAACAGCACCTTTGACTTTGTTTGTTGTGAATCTCATTTTGGTCCAGATTCACTGAACATTTACAAAAGTTTCCTAAGTCCTCTTCACAAATCCTCCTCCCACTGTAACCTATGGCACAGCTTTGTCTCACTGTTAAGGTCTCTCTGAGGGAAAGCTTTGCTCCAGGACAGAGAAGGTTCAAACATTCATTGAGCATTTGTGTATCTCAAACCCAGAGTGCGTGGAGTATTGCTGAAAGAGGACCAGCCCATAAAGTCCCCACTCCGACCAATGTGCAACTGAAGGTCACTTTAACATGAAGAGAACTGAGCCGTGAAGTCTGTAATGTCAACACATGCCAGCAGCTTTGGATAAAACAATACTTTATACCCATGAACTCCAACTATACTGAGAAAGATGAGAAATTAAATCTACAGAGGAGGATTGCTGTCAAATTAATGATTCTGAGAAACTGAAAGGTCATACATTATGCAAAATTGACTCTTGTGAGCTTTAAGCCATGTTATAATGTTATCTCCTCAAAAACATACCTGGAGTTGTGTTTCATTCACATGTTTGTGTAACTATTGTTAGATATCCCTTTACATCTCCAGAGCTCAAAACGCTCTGTTCCACCTTGTGATGTCATGACGCGGTAGTATTCATGATAACAGCTATGGACTAAAATCATACAAATGATTCTAGTGAAGGTCTATGGAGTTTTAAAAGCACTTCCTGTATCACCATATTGTGTGTTAAAAATGTGAATGAAACAAAATACAACTCCAGGTATGTTTTTGATGAGGAAACAACATAACATACAGTAGATCAGAAAATAGCATAATATAGACCCTTTAATCTAGAGGTTGCAGCTGTTTGAAGAGGTTGCTATGCGTCTTCTGTGACGCAGGGTCAGGACAGGGGGCAGGGGCCAGGAGATGGGGGTGGCTCAGTGCTGCTGGGGGGCCTTCTCTGTGGGGCCCATGTGGTGGAGGTAACTGTCCTCGTGTCCGCAGTGGTTCAGGCCCTCGCTTTTGAACAGGGCGGGCGGAGGGGGCAGGTGGGATCCAGGCGGTACAGTGAGGAGGTGGGTTGGGGCATTAGTGAGGTGCTGCTGGGGCGTGGCTGGGTGAGGGTGGTGGTGAGAGGGGGCGGAGGGGAGCTGTACATGTGCGTACGTGTGTCCCATTGGTGCTCTCTGAGGGATGGGTGCTGCGGAGACGCTGAGACCCATGGGTGCAGAGGTGGAGATAGGGGCGGGTGCGGAGGGTCCCGGGCTGGGGGCGGTGGAGAAGGTGTTGGTAAAGACACGCACGGGGACAGGGGGCGGGCTCTGGAGGACCATAGGGGTCGTGACCCGGAAGCACTTCTCCTTGTGAGCTTTGAGCATGTTGGAGAAGCGGAAGCGCTGGCCACACACCTCACAGGGGTACGGTTTCTCTCCCGTGTGCGTGCGACGATGGCGTTTCATGTTCGGGCGACTGGTGAAGCTCTTCCCACAGATCTCACAGATGAACGGCTTCTCTCCTGGACACAAAATATATGCAGTGTTTAATCAAAATGAATTTTGACATTCAAAATTGTTACATGGATTATAAGAAGAAGAGAAGAAGTGACTTTATTGATCAGGAGAAATTCTTCTCTGCATTTAACCCATCCTGTTATTAGGAGCAGTGGGCAGCACAGCACATTACTGCGCCCGGGGACAATCTCCATGATCTTCTTGCTTTGGCTTGGTCAGGATTTTTACCTATGGTAAAAGTTTTGGGTTGATGGGGGAAACCGGAGTGCCCGGAGGAAACCCACCCAGACACGGGGAGAACATGCAAACTCCACACAGAACGGCCTAGGCGACCCGGGGATCTTTCACTAGAAACATGAGGATAATTTCATAAAATTTTGACCTGGAATTGAGAATCGCTACTGAACAAAAGGTAAAAGGTAGCAGTTAACGTGAAAACTACCACTACATGACATCACAAGGTGGAATGGAGCATTTTGAGCTTTGGAAATGTAGACTAGATTAAAAGACTACTCTTTTAGAAAAGCAGAAAAAAGCAGAAAAACATCAGCGTCAAAGCAAAGCCATAACATTTCCAAGTGACATTTAGAGTTCCACTTTTACATTTCGCCCCCAAACACAGACAGTTCTTTTCAGTGCGCGTCGCCATCTTGAGTTGGAGGTCTTTGCTGCCAGCCCACCCACTCTGCAGGGAGCCATTACAATTCACACTCTGAGGAGCGCAGACGAGAAACTGAACAACAGTAACTGCATTGGATTGCCGCTCTCATTAACCTCCCTCCATGGAGCCTTCCAATGTGCAGCACCCACCCACACAGCCAGCTATTAGCATGCTGCTCAAGGGCTCTCCGACTGCCTCACTGTGGCATACGACGCATGAACTCATCCACGATCAGAAAGGTGACAGCTAACGGCTAATTCAGTACTAGTACAGTTAGCCTTTTGGAAAAGTTTGGGGAAAGCAAACATTTTAGGAGTTAAACAAGCATTGCTGCATGCTTGGGTGTGTCCCTGTCCTGCAATGGCTAAATTAACGGCTAGCTCTGGGAAAAAGAGAGGGAACAATAATTACACATCGCAAATAGAATAGTAGTCGTGCACCCACCCACAGCAGCCATTGGAATACAGTGAAAGACACACAGGATATAGAGCCAAGTTTAGCCATAGAAATAGCAGTGTGGCAGGCTGAAACATGTGTCTGGCCATTCATTACAAACCACAATATATGCACAGCTCTGTTTGAAGCGGCTCCTCCCTCTCATTACTAAACTGGGCGAAGTCTCCAAGTGTGATTTACTGTAATGTTCATTGCGGGCTACTTTTCCTTTTTAGGAAGCTGTAGGAGGCCAGCTGACTGCGAGGATAAAATATGAATTGTGAACAGAACTTTTCAGTAGCCACATGGATTTCTGCATATTTGGTAAAGCAAAAAAGCAATAAAATGTTGGAGATGATTTCACTTTCTTTTTTAGATTGCACTAGGAATGATTGACTATGGAAAAAAATGTATATTATCACAAATTATTTAAAAGGTGGACTGGGTACATTTTCTGGAGAGAGTCTGGAACTCTTTGTCTCCATGCAAATGTTAACGCTTTGATTTAAATTGGCCATGTTATCGTAATAAACAAATCTGCTGTGTATTTATTCAACTACAGGTGTTTACAAGTATCTTCAAAAACACTTTTTCACAAATCTAACCTGTAATTTGGATTGCAAGCCTCAATGGAGATTAAATTTATGGCCAGTGTGTGGAACATTCTAGGCACATCTCCACTGAGACAAGCAGGTGACGGACACTCCAACAAACAAATTACACAGTGCACCTTTAATTATTCTAACGATTACTTGCTTCGAGATCAAGCAAGGCATGAGCGAGCCAAAGATTAAAAGAACAAAAAGATAAAAGAAAGTAGGTGCATCACACAAATACTGTTGTAAATGTACTTGTATGCGAATTCAATGCAAATTAAATGCAATAATCATATAATTTGATTAACTGCACAGCTCTACATTGTATAATATTATAGCCGTTTATAAACCAAATCAAAATGCTTAGTGCTCTGACATGTTAGTGCCATATGAATCATCTCACACTCTCCTCCTACTGATGCCCAGAGTCAGGACTAAACATGGGGAATCAGCCTTTTAGTTTAATCAGTTAAAATCTGGAAGTCTTCTTGAAAATGTGAGACAGCCCTCAACTTGATGATCAAATCCAGGCCAAAAAGCTGTTCATCTTGGCATATGACTGAAAGGAATTTAAAGATTATTTATGTTTTTATTATCTTTATTATGATTTTAACGCATCTTTCCTCATCTGTTAATGCATACAAAATGTGTTCTACAAATAAACTTGTCTAATCTAAGTACAAATGAAAAAACAAGTGAAACTGGTCATGCAGGAGCTGTTGTTGTACATCACCAGTAGTAATTTATACACCTTTGACATCTACTTGTCTATCTAGTCTATGTGCAAGTCACTTGTGAAATGTCCAATCCAATCCAATCCAACTTTATTTATAAAGCACTTTAAAAACAACACAGTCGACCAAAGTGCTGTACACAGGTTAAAACACAAAACATGACACACAGTAACATTAAAAACAGAACATGATAAAAGTCAACTGCTCACACTGAGTTAAAAGCCAAGCTAAAATAATGAGTTTTAAGAAGGGATTTAAAAACAGGAAGTGAGTCGGCCTGTCTAACACTCAGTGGAAGTGCATTCCAGAGTCTTGGAGCAACCACTGAAAAGGCCCGATCACCCCGATGTCACTAATCTTTTTACCCCAAGTGAAATTTTTAGCCCTGGTTTAGTCTTTAGGCAATCTGTATATCTGAACTGAATGTGCTGTGAAATCTATGTATGTATTGTGTCACATACACTGTAGACATTAGTTTACTGTATTACTACATTAGACCCAAAGTCCCCAGTCTCTGGTGCAATAGGGGTAATAACACCAAAACCAAACACAACAGGATAAGAACTACCTATTACCTATATTACTCTAACATGTTCCATTTTCATCTTTAGGTCTTTTTTAATCAAAATGGAAACTTTAACCTTGGTTTACTCTACAAGTGTACAATTCTGTCACATAAGATAGCCACGACATAACTTTGCCTTAGTAATAATAACAAAACTAAAAATTAAAAACAGGATTTACATATGTATATTACTCCGACTAGTTCCTAGTTACTTCTTTTCATTTTTCTTCCAAACTGTAACTTAAGCCCCAATATAGTCTAGAAGTGTACAATGGTGTCACATAAGATAGACTTGTAACTTTAGTCCTGGTTTAGCCTTTAGTAAACTCTCTATTGAAATAAGACACTGAGGTATGCTTTGAAAGCACAAAAACATCCTCTAGAACGGGAAAGACCATGTGCTGCTTTCGTTACACTAAGGGGCGGTTACTTATTTAAAAAGCAAAAGTGTGGTATGGCTCAGACTTGTTACACCCAGTTCACACAGCTCAAAACAAGCTTAGAGCTCTATACTGTCAAAGTATTTCTAGACAGAACACATTTATGTTATAATTTACTAGGATTGTCAAAAGTATCAGATACTAAATCGATACAAAAACTAGTATTGAAACTAGATACTAATTTGAGCAGGTATCGATACTAAAAACAGGACAGAAATGAACCTCTCCTAAATAGCTTTAGAATTACGATGAGCTGTACCACTATGGAACCTACCTGGACTACGGAAAGATTACAGAGATATAAGGCCACATGGTAATATAAAAGAAAGTTACATGATTACACAAATCAAATAAACACACTGCAAATCAGAGTGCCTCTGCTATACTCTTTTATCTCTACAAGAATTCAAGCCCCCTGATCTGATGAGCACCTGCATTTGTACGTTTTGATCCAGTGCAGCACTCAAATATAGTCTTTTTTTAAAAATATGATTTAAAGTTGAAAATCACTTTTTACAGTCTAAAGAATTAGGGTTTTTTATTATGCGTGTTTTTAATTAAGTTAAGTTACCCTGTGTTATATATTATATTTGATAAGTGAGATACTGTACCCAAATAATTTCCCTTGTGGATCAATAAAGTTTGTCTAAGTCCAAGTCTATTTATCATCATAGCATCTGAGTCTGTATTGAGTATCAAGTCTATTCCTTAGTATCAAAATAAGAGTTTGAATTTTTAGTATTGTGACAACTCTACATTTTACTACACAAAATAATTATTTGGAACATAATCTTTGACTCCATTTTAGTCTTCAAAAAGTAAAGTTTCATTTGTAATTATAGGCAATAACCCAAGACCTTGTTGTGAGGTTCAAGGGCCAACCACTGCACCACATATAGTCATACACAAAGGCTGACTTTACACGTGCACATACACCACATCAAAACTCCTGGTTTAGTCCTAAACCAGGATTAAACCAACACTACATCTGGCCCATTATGGGCTCAAACCAGGACCAAGTCAGTGTGGACACAGCCTAAAACAGCTTAAATTAAACTAAAGCAACTTCCTCCTTTCACTATGGACGGGACAGGATCTCGTGTCACCAGATTGTGCAGACGTGTGTGGAATGATCTTGTGATAATGTTTCCATGCGTTTACATTTGGCACGAACAAAGCAGTTAAAAGCATGAAATGACAGCAAAAATAAAATGGAAAATAAGTACAAAATTGTGAGGCCCAAATTGTTATCTGATCACACATAATTTATTTATTATGTTTGTCAAAATTTTGTCTTGCATTGTTTTTGTAAATGTGTCTCATCTCATTCTTAGCTTTCAGTGGGCTTTTACGTGCACAGCAAAACCATCACTATCATTATTTAATTTATCAAGTTATCAGATGACTGGCTTTGTTTACATATACACCGACATCTGATTATCTGATTTCTGGACCTTTAAAATTATTTAAATGACATGAAACACTGAAATCCAATGTGAGTAATCAAGGGGACCATGATCAGAAAGAAATCTGTTGATTTGGCTTTTTACATGTCATTTAAATAATTTTATAACCCCAAAAATGTTATATTAAATCAGATTTTGAGTGCGCACGTAACCACAGAAAGTCTGATGTGAGTAAACTGATTTCTTTCTGATTGCCACATTAGATTGCCCTTTTTTGCATAATTGTCCTTGTAAAAACAAGGACAATGAACAAAGCTGTGAACAAAGACAAAAACAAAATAAAGTGTTATTTTCTGTGTGTGTTTTTTTTTTATTTTATTTTTTTTAAATCAAGGTGTATTGTGTCTTCCAAATACAATAGCTGCTCTGAAAATCATTAAATTTCTCTTGGGCATGTAAACACAAACTAAATCAGACCTAATTATTGGTTTATCCGATTATTCTAGTTATCTGATTTTTACCTGCCATGTTAAAGTACCCACTGTTTGAAAATCAGTTACCCCAACCCCAGCTGTAACCCACTTGGTTTACTGATACTTTGCAGAGACATCATGCTTAGGGTGTTCTACATGTATCTCTGCTGGTCGAACATTCACCAATTACCATGGTGACACAATCTCAAAGTCTAAAGCTCAAGAAAAAACACAAAATGGATTTAAAAATCACATTTTCAGGAGCCTATGATCAATGCAAGCGTTCATGGCCATGTTTTGGTGTTTGATTTTCCACAGAAAAGGTGACAGCGACTAACTGAAGAACTGTTGATTAATGCTAGCTAGCTTTTGACAGTAATTTTACGTGTGAGAAACTTGTTTAACAGCACACAGATCATTTCAGCTGTTGTGGTTCCAACCAAGTCAGCTCCTTCTGGTCAGATTGTGTTAAAATAAAGCTCAGATTAAGTCTAACTTGAGTAACAGAGCTTCAGACAGAGTAGTGCTTTAAGTTAGCATCACGCACCCAGGGAATGTTGATGACATCAGCTGCAAAATATCAATACAATACCAGTGGGGGATGAAGTACTCAATTTTGGTACTTAAGTAAAAGTACAGATACAAGGGCAAAAGATTACTCAAGTAAAAGTATCACATGGAAAAAATGACAACAAATTGACATGTGACAATGTACAACTATTGAAGCACCTGTTTAAAAAGAAATCACTGTAAAATACTTTTACTTTTTAAGTAAAAAGTAAAAACAATCGGCATCAAATGTGATTTTGATAAAGAATTGAGTGATTCAATTGCAATTCAATTGCTTTGTTATTTTCTCTAGGCTACCTGTTTTTATTTATTTGTACATTTGGTTTGCTCAAAGGGGACCGTTAAATTAAATGTGCTAAAAATAAGTCTCAGCCATTTCAGCAAGTCTCAAACCGTAAAGAAAAATACTTTTTACTTTTCAGTCAGATTTAAAATGTAGTGGAGTAGAAAGTACAGATACATGCTCTTAAATGTAGTGAAATAAAAGTATTCACTGTAAAATGTACTCAAGTACAGATCACAAGGGAGAAATTCAATTCTGTCAACTGGACGAAGGATTGTCTTTCCATTCTTTGAACAGAAATGGAGTACTCAGAGATGATCTACCTCCTATTTACCACCCCATCCTTATACCTATATCAAAACAAAGAAAAAAATTGTGATAGTCTGTATGCTCACCCATCACTGGCCTGAATGATTCTGCTAATATGACTCGGGCACAGTCCCCAGTTCAATAGACCTAGCTAACAAACAAAGTGTAAACAAGGAGTAGTTTCAGAGTAGTTTCAATGTAGTTAGCTCCTCCCTGTTCAGGCAACTATAAGACAGTGTCCACCAGCGTCTGACCAGAACTGAAGAAGCAGCTTGAATGATCACAAAACTTTAGTCCAGTTGACTGAAATTAATTTCTCCTTCGCCATGGATCCTACCTGGACAACTGAGGGATTTCACAAATAAAGTACAGATACTTAAAAATTGTAGTTAAATATTGTTCTTCTACTATTGTACGTTGATGCCTTCCACCATTGTAGAATACACAATCCTGCATAAGTAAAAGTACCTGTGTGTGTTTTCATGTGCTCGTCGAAATACTGCTTCATGTTGAAATCTTTGCCGCACCATTGGCACATAAACTGCTTGTGCCCGATGTGGATGCTCATGTGAGATCGCAGCTGGTATTTGTACTGGAAACGCTCGTCACAGTTCTGCACAAAAACAAAATAATGACACAGAAATATATTAACACCAGAATAAATTTACTACTGGAATAAATCAAAATCTTCTGCTAAATAAGGCGTTTATAGTCAAGATGCTTTCATTCCTATTTAAAGCAGTTTAGACCCAAAGAAGTTTTTAAATCAGTCCAACTTGTCCCTAGATCTTTAAAGGTCCGATATTATGCTAAATTGACTCTTGTGAGCTTTAAGCTATGACGTATCTGAAGATGTGTTTTATTTCATTCACGTATATTTGTCTAACCCTTTATTATTAGTCTCTCTACAGCTCCAAAGCTCAAAATGCTCTGTTCCACCTTGTGATGTCCTAAAGCGGTAGTTTTCAGGTTAGCAGATCCTTTTACCTTTATTTCAGTAGAGGTTGGCAATTCCAGGGCTGAAATTATCCAAATAATTCTAGTGAAGGTGTATGGAGTTTAAAACCTAGTGGAGCACTTTCTGAATTACCACATGACATCACAAGGCGGAAAAGAGGAGATCAGCCTATGTGTTTGTGTGTTAAACATCTGTGAATGAAACAAAACACAACTCCAGGTGTGTTTGTGATGAGGAAACAGCATTAGAACATAGATCAGAACATATAATATGGACCCTTTAATAGCCACATGTATACATTTTCAGGCAAGTTCATAGCTTTCGAAGAAGTTTTTTTCACACATTAAACTGAAACTGAGGCGGACCGCCCAAGCACAAACAATCAGAATGTTGTTTTTGATACCAACTTCTGGCTTGACTTGAAATAAAAATACTTCATTATTAGCTACAGACAGTGTTCAGAGATCTAATTTTGTCATGAAATCCAGTAGCCCAGCTTTAAGTACAGAACACAAAAGGGAATTGTTAAGCTAAAGGAATAAACTTGAATGTTTTCAAGTATGCAATGTCTTTTAACACTGCTGAAAATGAAGCTAAAACAATTACAGAAAAAAATGCTGTTTGAAATCGGTTAAAACCTTATTACTGATTCACAAATTGTAACCAGGCCACAGGACAATTAGCAAATGAATCCTTTAGGAATTGAAGTACATTAGGTAGGGACTGAAAATAGAAGTTCAGTTTCACTTCACTTTTAAAGACTGAGAAAGGAGAACCAACCCATTTCAATTTGAGGAATGATTTGCATGTTGGAAAACTGGTTCTCTCAATATTGTCAGTAGCAGTGGTGGATGAAGTATTCAATTTTGTTAGTTAAGTAAAAGTACAGATACAGGGGCAAAAAGTTACTCAAGTAAAGTATCACATGGAAATATCTACTCAAGTAAAAGTATTAAAGTAACTGTTTAAAATATTTAAAGAGAAAGTATTTTGCAGATACTTTTAGAACAATTAAAAGGATGAAATGTAGTGATTTTGCTAAAGGTTTATTTCTAATTGATTTAATTTTTCTAGACATTTGTGTGTATTTAGTTTGCTCAAAGGTGGGACTCACCATGAAGAAAAGAACTACAGTGTAAAATGTAGTGGAGAACAAAGTACAGATATACATTCTCAAATGTAGTGAAGTAAAAGTAAAGTATCTACTGTAAATTTGTACAGAAGTACAGATACCGAAAATTTGTACTTAAGTATTGTAATTTTACTTTTGTACTTCGTTACCTTCCACCCCTAGTCAAAAGGCTCATGTTTGTCTTGTTCTAAAAAGAGGTATGTATCATCAGTGACGCAATCTGACTAAAATACATGGGTTTGGAAATATACTTGTTGTGAAGTGTATAGCCAATTCTGTAGGCCCTTAACATATGTGTAATCACATGGTTTTGTACAAGAAGACTTTAGAGCCGCTCCACCCAAACACACATGTTCTCTGGGTCATCCACAAAGACTAAAAAGCACCTTAATCAGAGGGTTCACTAAAGACCTACTCCAAAGTGAGCCAAATTTAAAACCCCTCACCATTCCAGCCTATTTTTTTCCTAAAACGACAGAATAAAATTACTCCAATTTCAAACTGAATCTGTTTCAAAATGACTAGGACACACACAAAAAATGGCTGGACTCTGTAGTTTTGGCCTCTGTCTGATCTACTCTAATTATAAGTGGGAACAAACTCTAAAGGAAGAGGAAAGTCAGATTTCAAACTCTGTCTGAATTATTTAGGGTAAATATTAATAGGTATAGTTGGGGATAATCTGAGAGACAGTGTATAGAGCATTTGTTGGGTCTTGATAATTTCCACATCAAAGCTGAAGCATACTGACTAAAAATGAGATTTAGAAAATTTAGAAAATCAACCTCTATGATTCCTTTGAAATAGGAAGTTCTCCATGGAAATACATGTGTTTTATTCCATAAGGGGCAATATTATAGCCAAAGGAACAACATTTCCATTGAAAAAAAAAAAAAAAAAAACAACGGAGGGGGACCACTTGAAGGTGGCCTGGTGTATGAAGATAAATAACCAAAATTAAACAAAAAAATAGGCTTTATTTTAAATCTAAAAAGTTACATACTGTGACATTAAAGGAAACATATGTTTTACGGTTTAGTAATTAAAAACTTTTTTCCATGCATTGCCAAGTATTGGCACATACAGGATTAACATTTAATTTACAACATTTGACATTTGGCTGTGTTTTGTGCTTATTATAAGAGATGGCAGGCTAACAACTTACCAAAAGGGTTATTTAAAAGTGAGTCATTAAAAGCATAAATCAATCACAGAAATATGTTCAATCTCATATGTGTAATTGTCACAACATAAGCCTGTAGTCTCTAAGTGACCAAACACTTCAATAAAAAAGTTGCAAAGTAGTGACAAATACATCTTGAATTAAAGTTAATTTCTTCAAGATCCTAACAGTGAGTATATAAGTCCAAAGATAATGCATCGCTTTGTCCTGTCAGTGCAAACATTAAGTGTAAGAGAGAAAAGCATCGACCTGAGGAATGTGGAGGAGCTGTCATGTAAAAATGTCTAAGTCTGTCTCCACTGTGTGTGTGTGTGTGTATGTGTGTGTATGTGTGTGTGTGTGTGGTTTTAACTTGTGAACTGTCTGCTCCAGTATGTAGCTTATAAATCTCAATTTCACCTGATTCTTTTAAAGGTCAAATTATGTAATGTTCCTGATGCAGTGTAAGCCAGCAACTTCTCTACGTGGAGATGTCATTGCTTCGCTCAGAATGTTCCATAGTATGACATTAAATCTTATCTATCTCCATGGAAACAAGCAAGCGGCATCACCAGAATGCATGTTGTTAAGGTTTTTTTGCTCAATAAAAACAAAATGAATATGCAAATTTGATATGTTTAATGCCACACTGTGGAACATTAAAATTATAGATGCAAGCAGGTAGTGGACCCTCACCAAAAAGTTACATGATGCACCTTGAATAATTGATGAAGACAAAAGGCAAGAGTGATGGACAGAATAATGTACAGAAAATATAAACACTAAAAAGCAACATAAAAGACTTGACATTTCTCTCCCAGTGTCATAATTAAACTAAAAGGCCTGATTGGCCTGGATGCTGATTGTCTGAAATGTCAACAACATAACTGATCAAAGATTGCCAACATTTTCAAGTCTCAAAATTAGAAGGCTACCTTTATATCTCAAAAGCCAACCACTCTTTATAGATATGCATTTGCTGCAACCACTTTCAAAATAAAATACATTTGAATACGTTAAAGTTTTAACTGAGAACTGATGCAATAAGTTTTATATATTGCATCAACTAGTATGTGTTTCTCATACATTTGATTCAGACTATGATGGCACACATTCTTATATTCATAATTTTCTTTCATACAATTTGAGAAGTATAAATGTAATTTATTGCCTATATTTCATATTTACTTACTTTTCTTTTTGAATAGTATAGTAACCTTTTAATTCAGTTATTTTGTTTAGTCAATGTAGCCCATTTTGTTTTATTAATGGCTAGGGCATGGATTGACAGTATGAACAGCTGATCATTTCCAGAATGTTTAAAAGACCACATGATAACATTAAAAGAAATTAAAGAATGTTCTCAACACAGAACAATACTAATACTACTGGGACTAAACACCTAACCTCTAATGGAGAGGAGAGGTGCAGTCTGGAAATATGACGCTGACAGGGGAATCCCTGTTACGCAGCGTGGTGTGTGCTTCGGCTGTGTTTTTCTGCACTGAAAAATAGTTCCCACCCAAAATGACCAAGGCAAGTTCTCCGTGTTGATTTGCTCATTTATTTGCACTCGATATGAATGCGCACTACACAGAAAGTAATTGGGAAAAGCATCGAGCAAATGAATTCCTTTTGGCCGAAATCTTTCTCTGGCGACGTTAGACTCCAGTCTAACGCGGAGTAGCTGCAGATACCGCGGCGGTCAGTGCTGACAGACCTGGACAATGGCTGCGTCACCAGAAAAAACGCTTTCCACCACTTATTTTAGTCTTTGGACTGTGGGGAGATGCCCAAGTTTGACCTGGGGGTGGCATATCCCTTTAAAGTCTGGTGTTTGTAATAAGAAACATCTGACTTATAATCAGGGCAGTCTTGTGTGATGTTAATTAGTACTTGTTACAGAAGGCAGCACACAATTTGTTCTTTACCTATTTTGACCAGAAACCTGCAGATTTAACTAGTTTGTACTGCACTTTAAAGATACAACTTTGAAGATGCAACTTTTTGGTTGGGGGTCTGTCACCTAATTGTTTCTATGGATATGTCATTGCTCTGCCTGAAATGCTTCACAGTATGGCATTAAATAGTTCTACATTTATTCTATTACAAGTGGTTTAATAGTTCAAAAATACCTACAAACACAGGCATTCTGACTGCGAGTGGAGTTGCCTCTCCACAGATCTGACCTGTAACTTGTTCTGGTTTGGTCTCCATGAAGACAGAAAGGCATACTGTGAAACATTCCAGACAAAGCAATAACATCTCCATGGAGAAAAGCATTTGATGAACCTCAACCAGAAAAGTTACACAATGCACCTTTAATTCGTTTAAACTTATAATAAAATTTGAAGATAAGGACAAATGAGTTTTTTGCTACCTGGTATTGATTCAGTTGTACTACTATATAAGAGATTGAAATGTTAGTTTGTGAAAATGCTAGCTTCAGCCTCTAACTCAAAACAAAATGGCAAAAACATGAGAAAACATGAGAAAGTTACACTGAAACATGAGGAAGTTACACTGAAATCTGAATTTTTAGTGCGCGTGGGAGCATTACCTCACAACGAAAAGGCTTCTCTCCAGAGTGCTGCAGTGAGTGGACCTTCAGAGACATGCTGCGTTTGAAGGACTTCCCACAGGTCTCACAGGTGAAGGGCATGTCCTTCGTGTGGGCTGAACAGAACAAACAACAGGCCTTTATATAGACACATAAAGCAGGTATCAATGTTAGGAATAGTCAAACCAGCAGGGATTTCATGTTCCACTATTCAAAAAGTCTGATCCAATGCTGAACTGTGTCCTTGTAAGTTGTTCATATACAAAAACAGAAAAATGGCTCTAAAAATGTGAATGTTTGTGATTTATTCCTCGCATAGTTGTGCTTTTATATAGATATATAAAGCAGGTTTCAATGTTACAGAATACTGAAACCAGCAGGGATTTCATGTTCATGTTCGATTATTTAAAAAGAGTGATCCAGAGCAGATCTGTGTCCTCATAAGTTTTCTACTAGTACCGTACATACAAAAACAGCTCATTGCTTCTAAAATGTTAACACTTGTGATTAACTTTTTGCGTAGTTGGACTTTCCCTGGAATGTTCCACAGTATGGCATTAAATATGTCCATCTCCACAGAGAAAACTATATGATGCCAATGCCAAGTGGTCAGTACTGAGAGAAGACACAGTGAAAAGGCATGTTTTTCAGTGTATTTTTAGCGCATAAAGCCCCACTCTAATTGAATAAATGTGGAACATTCTGTGCATCCATTGTGCCGGGGGCAGAATAAAAGTGTGATCAGCTTTTGCAAATAAACTTTTTGAAATAGAAAAAATAAATGTGGGCTGACGAAGCGCACCTCTGTTTGTAGGATTTCATTTACACAAAGTAATACTGCAATGAACTATTTCTTCATGTGATTTTCAACTGACATTTCATAAAAAAACAATAACAAAAACATGGACGTGACCCAGTTTTCAATATATTAAATTATATATCAAATGTAAATAAAACATATTCATTTGTGTGCAGTCCTTATGTTTTTACTAAATTATTATTTTTTTATATTGTATGTATGACTGAAGTGATCGCCAGAGCATTTGACAGTCTACATTTATAATTTGTTCATTTTGTTTCTAATGGTTTTGCAGAGTAACATTAAATGTAATCTATTCTACAAAACTGGTCATATATCTCAAAACGGCTAATGAATAATATAGTATTGTCAATATAAAACCAATGATAGGCCTCCACACTCACCGACCATGTGTTTTCGGACATGGGCCATTGTGTAAAACTTCTTCTCACAGATTTCACACGAGAACTTCTTTTCTGCGTATCCATGGACGATCTTTATGTGTTCATGAAGTGACCACAGCTTCTTAAAAGACTTGTTACAGGTGACACACTGTAAAATATAAACATATCAGTATGGTTCATTTTACATAGAGACAAAGGCTATCGGCTGGTTAGCTCAACTGGTAAGTCACTGACTTTCCCCCCGGGGGTTGTGGGTTCAACCCCCCCCCGGCAATGAGCTAACCAGTGTGGGTCCTTGGGCAAGACCCTTCACGGTACTGCCCCCCGGGCGCCGAAAGATGGCTGCTCACTGCTCCTGAAAAAGGATGGGTCAAATGCAGAAGTCAAATTTCTCCCATGTGTCACTGTGTCATTGTGTGTGAGACCAAATAAAGGCTTAATCTTATCTTATCTAAAAGGTGATGGCTTTTGTTTTAACTCTATGCAACAACTCCCTCTGCTGGGCAAAATAACAACTTCACAAATTACAACTAGCAAAATAATTGTTTGCCATTTTTAAGCAAAATTTTAGCAGGCAAGCAATTAGTATTATTATATATATCATAATAACATTTTTGGTTGTGTTTTGTAGTTTTTACTCAAGACAATATTATTAGATAAAGATATTAGATATAAGATGGATTTTGTAGTTTTCTCAAAATGTTTCAGTGAGCATCCAAGCACGTTCTTCAGTTCTAAGATTTCTTTTCCCCTCTGGACTTAAATACACCGTTGAAGGTGATGAGCAATCAGACTGTCGCCTGTGACTGCGCTGCCAGATAAGATGGCATCTATCAGCTTCTGAGAGGTGTTTCAGTCTTTACTAGTACTTTAAGGAGGAACAAGCTGTGGTAAAATCTCTTTTGGTCTCTGTGTGGTCTGTTATTAAACTAGCAAAAAATAAATTAAACATGTGTTTCTTTGTTTTGTTCTTTGCATTTAACTTGGATCTTTAAAACAAACTCTACTGAGGAAATCATGTGAGACATAAAAGTAAGAACCAGGAAGCGCTGGAGGCTAAATAATGTGTGCACTGGATTTCATCATAGACCTTCATAATCTCCTGAGGCAAGAATTTCTAGATAATAAGTTTTGATAAAGATCCCAGATAAAGAACAGAGCCACGCTAAAAACAAGTAAAAACAAACCTGAAAATTGCTTGTAACAACTGGGTGGACACATGAATTCTGACTTTCTTTCTGAATGCAAATTTTTGTGGACTGATTGTGCAATCTAGTTATACAGTAAATCTGTGAAATCTGTAATTACCGCCGTGAACCACAGTCAAACCCAAGAATATCCCAGGAAAAGTAAACAAACTGGTCTGTTATATTCAAGAACCATTTAATTTTCTTCAATCAGGCTCTCTGAAAGCAAAGGATATAACTTACTAGAATAAAATGTGTAATATAAGAGTACCTTAAGTTGACCAACTTTATCTTTCCAAAATTTACATAAAATTTTATTTTAAAAGCCCAAATTGGACATGTTTTGAAAACACATAATCAGTGTTGTGAAAAATACTTGGAAAATGTATTCAGTTAAAGAGAATTTAATATATTAACATGCAGGTCCAATCAGAGTTATAGTATAGTAGTATCATTATAGATACACTAACTGCTAAAGTCTTTCATTTTTCTTTCATTTATGTTGTTTTTAAACATTGTACATTTTGAATAATTTTTGGAGGGACAATAATGTGAATACCACCAAAGCAATAGATAGATAATAAGCTCTGCTAATAGTTTTGGGGTCATAAGTATTAGTAGGATTAGTAGGATTAATTTGGTTTATTTTCACCAAATTATTATTATTTTCCTCACAAGCATTCAAGAAAGCTACGTGGTCACATTTTGAGCTGTTATCTGTTTATTTTATAGTGTTAAAATAAAGCTTACGTGTACTCATTAGGCAGCAGGTCAACCAAAACACAATATCAGCCTGTGCTGAAGATTTAAGGTCAATAGCAGATTCGCTAAAAAGGGCCAACATCTCTAGTTCACAACTACTTCACATTTTTATTCTGTATGCATTTTTGGTAGTTACTCCCCAAGCCCATATGTCAAATGATGTCTCCTGTGCGTGTTTTACCTGTATGTTCCTCTCACAGTCTGTTTGCTGGTGTAGGGCCAGCTCACTCTCCAGCACAAACTTCTTTCCGCACTTGTCACAGATCTGCATTCGTCTGTGGGTCACATTCATGTGTTTCTCGAGGTACCAGCGTGTGTTAAAGACCCGCGGACACTTCTCACATGCCAGCATCTCCTTCTCCTCCACCTCCGCCTTTCTCCCCACAGCACCACCTGCTGACCCTCCACTGGACTGATGTCCGGTCCTCCCCAGTCTTCTCTTGCCTTTTGGGGCCTCCATGTTCTTGCGGCGGCCTCTTGTGGTCATCCCTGCAGTTAAGAGATGGGACAATAAACAATAAGACTAGGGATGCACCTATACCGATATTGAATGGATCTGGGGCAATATTCTATTGCCCCAGATCCATTCAAGACAATTTGCTTGATCAGTTATCGGTTCCATGATATTGGTTCAGCCGATATCCTGGTATATCGGTACATACTTAAAGCCATAGTATCAATATTGGAACTAAAAAAGCAAAACTGCAATTTGAGTTACTGCAAATATTTAGATAATGGAATATTCTTTACAATCAACAAAATATCCTGTATTTTTTTTTGTACCTGTATTTACTTTAGACCTCTACAAACATGTTTTGAAATGCATAGGATTATGGTATTAGTTGTATATCTTAATGCTCCTGAAGTTGTTTACATATTTCTTAATCTTGATAATTGCCAGTAATGATAAAACAGCATTATACCACCAAATTTGTGGTTTGATTCATTCACAAATGTTGAACACACAAACATTGCATATTTAGTTCTCTCAATCAGAACATACTTGCCACCTTGTGATGCCATGTGGTAATACAGGAAGTGCTCCACTGTGTTTTTAAACTTCATACACCTTCACTTGAATCGTTTAAATTTCAGCCCTGGAATTGCTAGTCTCTACTGAACAGAAGGTAAAAGGTAACTGTTAACTTTAAAATTACCACTTCATGACATCACAAGGTGGAACAGAGCATTTTGAGCTTTGGAGATGTAGACATAGGCATATAGTAAAATGGATCATGCAAACATATGTTAATGAAACAAAATACAACACCAGCAATGTTTTTGAGGAGGTGACAACATTATAACCTGGCTAAAAGCTCACAGGTCAATTTTGCACAATACAGAACCTGTAATAATTATTGGGATATTATAGTTATTATTTGCAATTATTTAGGCCACAGTAATCGTAAAACTAAATTTCACTACCTGCAGTATCGGTGGTGGAAGGGCTCAGAGCAGTTCGTAGGCTTTTTCTTCTGGGTGGGCTGTCTGCGTTGTTCAATCCCCTGCGAGCTCTTTTGGACCGTGTTGTGCGACTTTCAAGTTCATCGTCTTCCTCCTCTTCGTAGTCTGTTTCCTCACTCTCTTCCTCTTCTTCATCCTCTTCTTCATCCTCCTCCTCCTCTTCCTCATCGTTTACCTCTATGTCTGAGTCCTCAGTTTTATTATCACCCTTGGAAACATGCAGTGTCTGGTTGTTTAAGTTGACCTCTACGATTATTTGCTCGCGCTTAAACCCGCTCTCCTCGCCATCTTCCTCCTCGCCATCCTCCTCTTCGTCGTCTGTTTCTTCAGATGACCCATCATCAATATCCTTCTTGCGTGTGCCCTCTTGCCCCGCTCCTCCCTCGCTAAAATATTGCTGTGGGTTGACAATATTTTGATCACCCATAGAGGGCTTTCCTGACATCTTGCTGTCCACTAGCACTGGGTAATGTGCTTCACCCACTTCGCACTTATAAACTTTACCAGCCAAATCTAAATCAGAATGTGGCGTTTGGTGAAAATAGGTTCCGGACACCTGTGCCCTGTGCCCCTCCTCTTGGGACATTCCGCTAAGGCCCGGGATGGAAATCTCTTCTTTGATGTTTTGACAGGATTTCATGAATAGGGAGACGGATAATGATAGCAAAGTAATACGCAGTGAAAAATACTTATGGTGCCTCTGTGCTCTAGCCTATGCAAAAAAGGGGCTAAAATCACTGCACCAATCCCCACCCTCTTTCTACTGAAAACCCAGAAGAGAGGGGGTGAGGTGGGCGAACAGTCAACCTGATTCGAATAGTGCATCCATGCTGTTCAGATCAGTAAATTGTAAACACATACAATTTCCTCCAAGTTTGGTCCATGGGGTTAAAAATAATCTGGAAAAAGCTGCAACTATAAAATTTTTCGGCAGAACATTTGAAAGCGATCCGTCTTGAGTTGTTTTGAAAGCTGTAGGCAGTTCCCAGTGACTGCGTAAGCAATGGCTGATGCGCTGCAGGGTGCCAAGTTCTTAAAAACAGGTAAAGACAAGCGGAGTTTCAGATGTGGAAGTGCTCAGAGCAGCTACGAGTCTTGCTTGGAGAGCCATTTACAGCGCAATGCCTAGAAATGAGAGAAAAACACAAAATGTAAATTAGAACAGAGAAATTTACCTTCCGTGTTCAACTTCAGTGAACAGAAATGAGTTCTACTGTTTGTTTGTTTTTAAACACAGCACAATGCTAGCCCACAACTCTCTCATTGTGATGAGTACAACTGAAAACCACAAATTCAAGAGTAATGTAGGAATGCACAGTATATTGAACTCTAATTGAAATTTGAGAAGGCCCAGTTATCATATCACAAAGGCTGAAGTCATTTTGCTACAAGAATGTTTTCTGCAAATGACAAAAAATAAAGAAAAACTTTCTGTACCTGTAGTTCAGACCTCTATAAACATCATGAAATCAATGGAATTCTTGTATTAGTTTATCTGTAAATTTTCAGTCTATTTAAAAAATATTAATTATCCTTGAATCAACAATGTGCGCTACTTTTTAAAACATACAGCAAAACCTGAACGTAAAAAAAAAAAAAAAAATCACAGCTAAATTTTTTTTCAAAACCTTGTAGCAATACTTCAAACACTTAAGGTTCTACGCATTAATTAGCAACAAAATTAAACCAGACCAAAAGAAGAAATTTAACACCAACATTCAAAAACATAATTTTGTCTAGACTTTGAATTTAGTTACGCACCTGAAAAGATAAAGGCACTGAATAGGGTGTTGAAAACGATACTAAATGTTGCACACCGCCCATTGATGTTGAGAGCAAAGCGTAACCACAGCTCAGTTTTCGAAGTAAATCAACCACAGGAAACTGTACTTCAACGAAACTGCACACAGCCGGCATCAAATCTGCAAGAGATTTTTAAAATATACTAATTTAATCCATTTCTGTTTAGTTTTTTCTATTGTAATACTCAGTAATCTTAAGTTGTTGTGTTCACTGGGTTTCGCTTGCATTGTTGTGGTACAGGTGAACAGCTGGTTGGCCTCAAACAAACTTGCCACTTGAATAAACTGCAACACACGAAATAGAAACCTGTAATTTTCGTACATTTTATTATTAAATGCACTTGCCTCAAAATCTCCTACCCAATCAGCAATGACAAATGAAATCAACAGAAAATCTTTACAGTGTTTCCCATACATAGACCAATCTGTGGCGAAGCACAACAGAATCAAAACTAGGGATGTTAACAATTAATCGACTAACGATTAATTGTCAATCAAGACGTTGGTCGATTAAAATGCATTAATTGTAACTAATCGCTAGAGGAGAGGGCGCTACTCTGGAATGTGAACACGAGATGCAAACCCACTCGCGAGAAGGACCATAGCGTTACATCCGCGGCCGGAACTAGAAGCAGTGCAAAATATTCTCCTGCGAACCCAATTTTTGCGGCTGTGTTCGCTCCGCGTCCTAATCTGGTTAACACCTGACCATATCACAAGTGAGATATGGGTCTGGAAACTCGCTTCGAAAAATCCCGTAGCGGAGGTGTGGTTAGCGATTGCCAACGGCCGTTTATTGGGCGTTATGAATGTTTATCATTGAGCGTATACGTAAGTCCATAGCCAATCATGTCAGTTGTCAGTTCAAACTACAAGCTTCCGTTTGTCATGTAGTACGCGTCACCGTCTTGCCACCCCTCCCCCGCTCTCTGATTGGGGCCCTAAATCTGGGACTCTCGCTTGGACGAGTTTCCAGGCCGCCTTCCAGTTCGAAACGAACGGAAGCGGCCTGGGAATTCCCAGGCTATCCGCGTCCCGCTGTCTGCGTAAATACGTGCGCGGCGCGCTGCACGTGCTCCTCCGCTCCGGGCTGCGTAACAGGCTCCACGTGAAAGCGCAGTGGAAGCAGCCCGCTGTCCGGCCCGTGTGCCGGTGTGTGCGACTGTGCGTGTGTGTGTGAGTGAAATGTTTTCCCCGATCAATTATTTTTTTTCATATCACGGAGGTTTTACAAAAAACGTCCTCAATTTATTTTCAATAAAGAATGTATTTTGTTATTCACCATCAATACATTTGTCTGCTTTTTACTAAGGAATAATTAATTGAGGAATATACAATATAATAATATTATGATATATTTTTGACTCAGTGTTATGTATACTATAGCTTATATTCTTAAAGACCCTATTGAAACACTAAAATTCAGGTGAAAAACGCCACTTATCAGTTAATCGTTAATCGATCGATAAGGTCAATCAACTATCAATTAATGAATTAATTGATAATTTGCATCCCTAATCAAAACCGAGCACCACAAACTGATTTCACCTCTATTTTTTTTTTTTAATGCAATTCTGTCATTCTCGCTCACATATTCACTATTTGGTCTGTGCGAAACCCTGCCCTATAGTTGTTTGGCTGCTCCATTTACAGTTGCACTATACAAACGAGTAATGAAAAATAATCCAAAAAAAAAAAAAAAAAGGCAGGTCTTGTCCGTAATCTATTAATAAAAAGACATCAAATGCAAATTATACTGCTTGAAGGGTTATACTGGGGTTTCCTTTGGTCTAAAACAAGATCTACACAATAGAATTACAGAGTGTCTGTATACACTGCAAAACAGATTTTTATTGATTGGAGCAGACCATTGTACGCTTTACTTTGACATATGAAAGCCAATACCATATTCTCACAAGATTTATTTTAAGGTATTTTGAAGCATGTGCCACTATTCACCTATACCCATAAATATTTGAATTTCATTTCATGCAGTCACTAGCAACAAAAGGGAGTAGGGAGAAGCATTGCTTGTCACAGAAGGATATGACAAATATGCTGCAATACAATACAATACAATACACTCTGATATAGAAGACTGATTGATATTAGCTGGTTTAGCCAAGTGTCACCCAGGGATGTCCAAACTTTTCTCATTAAGGGCGTCATATATACATTTTTTGAAGTGGAGGGCCACAAACCACTGTCAATACAGTGAGCCATTGATGCATTTTACACAATTTTAACAGAGCCCCCCCTACCTTTAAGGCTTTCCAAACCATATGTGTCAGCAAATGTGGCAGAAGACCTTTCAGAGAAAAATACTTTGAGGGAATGAACACAAGGGACTGTTGTATTGTGTGAAATTTTTCCCATATCCATGGAAACTGTACAGGAGGCTAGCTAAGGAGCATTTGAAGAAGTTTGTTACACCATATGTGGCAGCAAATGTGGCAGACCTTCCAGAGGAAGTACTTTGAGAGAATGAACCATTTCAACACCAATCGAAACACCAGAGCGGAGTAAGAACGAGGCCTTTCATGTTGTGTTCAACTGACTCTCCCTGGAGGGGGATGCTTCAGACACAGAGGAGGGACACTTTTGGCTCTTCCTCTCCTCAAACTACCCTGACACAGATCTCCTGACCCTACGTGACCAGTCCTTCTGTTAAACTGTACTGAGATCTTTTACTGAGACACAAAAGCAACTGAGAAGCTCAGTGTAAATGCTGCTGCAGCAAACCTCAATAGTGTAATAAGACTTAAACTTGTAGTAAAAAGCTTTGCTTATGATCAGTTGGGTCAATTCAGCAGGAGGCCCGAGGGCCAAGAAAAATTGGCCCAAGGGCCATATTTGGCACCTGGACACCACTGGTATAACCAGCAAACTACTCCGCTATACAGTGTTCCCTCGTTTATCGCAGGGGTTAGGTTCCAGAAATAACTCGCAATAAGTGAAATCCGCGAAGTAGGACAACTTTATATTTTACAATTATTCTACATGTTTTAAGGCTGTAAACACCTCACCACACACATTATACACTTTTCTCAAGACTGGTATTAACATTTTCGCACATTTCTCTCTTGTTTAAACACTCAAACTTTCATAGATTTTTCGCAGAAGTGTGCGCGCAGACACATGCACCCGCTCATCGTGGTCAAATCCGTGATAGAACAACATGACTGGCATCCCACCCGGGGCTGCGAGCACGAGACCGAGGCAGTGTCCGGACCGTGCCTCCCCCTCGGGACCGCATCCACGGCCAACACAGTCCGAGCCACGAAGCGAAAACGCACGAAGCCGCACGAAACAAGGCAAAGAACTGCATGCGGTGGTTTAATCCTGGTCTAGTCCTGGTTTAGTCCAGGTTTAGACCTGGTTTAGTCCAGGTTTAGACCTGGTTTAGACCTGGTCTAGTCCTGGTCTAGTCCCGGTCTAGTCCCGGTCTAGTCCCGGTCTAGTCCCGGTCTAGTCCCGGTCTGGTCCTCATGGGTTAGTCCTGGTCTAATCCCGGTCTGGACCCGGTCTAGTTCCGGTCTGGTCCTGGTCTAGTTCCAGTCTGCTCCTGGTCTAGTTACAGTCTGGTCCCGGTCTGATCCCAGTCTGGACCTCATGTCTTAGTCCCGGTCTGGACTTCCTACGGATCCAGTGACTCCTGTCTCTGCGCTCCTCGCACATCCAGCTGGACTCCCGCGTCCTCCCTCTATGACATCTATATAAATCTGGCAAACTGAACACATTCTGTACTGTACAGGAGACACAGCACGGAGGAGAAGCCAATCAGGACGCAGAACACAATGTTGATACACTATAAAAAAATGTAAAAAATCCGCGAAACAGCAAGGCCGCGAAAAGTGAACCGCGATAGAGCGAATTTGTACCTTATTTGACCCCAATGCCTTGCTTTTTTGCTACTTATTTTGAATGCATTATTGCCATTTATATTCTCGTTCTTTGTCATTATATTATATTGTAATATGTGCCCTAATAATTTCACTTGTGGATCAATACAGTTAGTCCAAATCTATAGTGATGCTGAGATATCCAAAAGATTTTTAACAAACTGTATTGATTTATCATTATACCTCTCGTACTGCCCATTACTAATGCAACTTGTACTTTCATCTTTTTTCACAGACCATAACACATTTAATTCAAGGTTTCTCATTTAACTTCTTGACAACTTCTTGGCTGGAGTTGGTCACAAACACAGTGCTATTTGAATCAACAACTTGAGAGATTTCATATAAGCCAAGAAGACGAAGAGTTTTGCAGCTCATCTAAAATTTGGCAGTGCTTGCATATGCTCACACCTGCCTAGCTGACTGATCCTTTGGAGAATTGGAGAGCTTTGGGACTGCAGAGGCGGGCTGGCTGTGCGCTGACAGGCGAACTCAATACACATTTTGAACACAAAGCGAAATAGATTATCCAGCGTCAAGATGACAGGAGAAAATAAATCGCATAGGAAACACATTTTTATGCACAAAAACCCAGCGAGGATTTTAGCTGACAAGTTAAGAGGATCTCAAATGCTGCGTTCATCAAATGGGTTATTTAAGCACCAAATGAACTGTCATAACAAGGAAATGCAATTAAATGAAGCAAGTGCGGTTATGTAACTGATATTGTGTTAGTCATTTCAGGCTTTCATTCACTACGAATAGGACCTTTGATGTGGTGAGAGATGGCTCCAAGTCTCTTACTTTTAGTCAGCAAAATCACCTAGGTTAAAGTGATACTCCGGGATTTTTGACATAGGGTCCAATTTTCTAGTTAGCCAGCGTGTAGGATATGTGTAGAGAAAGTTATTTTGCGATTTCATGCAGTCTTTGTAAAATCTGAGTTGGCTGTTGCTAAGCTAGCGAAAGTGAACGTCCTGCAGCTAGCCAGCCACTAAAATAGACATACCCAGTACAAAACAAACACCCAAACAAATCAGTTATTATGCCAGGGTATCGATGTACATATCTGTGTTGATATAATAAGATTTTGAACGAAACGGACCTTGCTTCAAACGACTTAATTGACGCATATTGGGGGACTAGTTTCTAAGCAGCGGCGGAATTTTACTTCTCCCTCGTCAATTCATCAGCAGCAGTTGTCATTATTACAAAGAGTAGAGACTGGAGGCATGCATTACACACGTTGGTGAGTAACAGAAACAGGAGGCCTAACTTAGAAGATGTGAGTATAATCATCTCACTGATTTTGCAACTGGCCAAACGCTCCTACATTCAACATTTTTTTCTGGCACACCACTTACCGCATTGATAACTGGCCATTAGGTCCAGCAGGTCTAGGTCGTTTCTTCCAATTTATCTTTTCGACGCAGAAGAATGTCTCCAGTACGCCACGATTGAGATGGGGCAAGAAGTCCTGGTGCTCTGTTATGCAGACATCATTGGAAGTGCTATGGCCACCAGACACATCTAGACTTCGAAACGAAGTATCTAGCTCCAGCTCTTGCATTTGTGGGATAACTAAGTCCCACTCCCTGCAGCAAAAACATTCATCCTCGTTCTCCATAACTTCGCAATTTCGGCACTGACACCACCAATCCCCGGTTCTTCTGTCCCGGCTTTCTGCTGCAGCTTCGGCGGCGGCTGCATTTGCAGACGCGCTCTCTTGTTCTCTTGCTCTTTGTAAATCCATCTCTTTCAATTCTTCGTCCGTATACTCCGGCTCATACAAGTATGGTTCACTGGAAAAATGCAACTGCTCTTCCTCCTCATCAAAATAATCGGGCTCGCCAAACATTGCCATACTTTGAACAGGCTCCGTGTGCTCACTTTTACAGTTGCGAGGTTGCTAGTAAACAAACTATTAGAGCCGGTCAGATTGGGACATGCGGGTGATATCAATCCGCGGCTGTCAAGCTTTCAATGAGGAAGTACGAATTGCTGATGATGATCAAAGGAATACATGCTTGGTTTACTTCCTTAATCATTCTATCAACACAGATATGTACATCGATACCCTGGCATAATAACTGATTTGTTTGGGTGTTTGTTTTGTACTGGGTATGTCTATTTTAGTGGCTGGCTAGCTGCAGGACGTTCACTTTCGCTAGCTTAGCAACAGCCAACTCAGATTTTACAAAGACTGCATGAAACCGCAAAATAACTTTCTCTACACATATCCTACACGCTGGCTAACTAGAAAATTGGACCCTATGTCAAAAATCCCGGAGTATCACTTTAAGGTTGTTAAAAGGGCAATAGTTTCAAATAATTTTACCGTTACATTTGCACAATGAACTGCAACATAAAATTGTAAACATAAATTTGAATAACGTGACATTTATAATACTAAAATGAGTAAAGGTTGACAAGGGCTGTGATATTAATCAAATTGAAACTGAATGAGTCATAGATTGTAGTGGTGGGAGCTACAGCAAACAATGGTGTTTTAGAAATATGCAATTATGGATATTGAGTCCATAATTTAAACATATACATTTCAAAATAAAAAAGAGCTGATTAAAAACAAAAACAAGTATAATACCTTTTTTTAATACAACAAATAATAAAAACTGGGACACATTTTTGCCATATCTTCTTATGGCATGAGATGCGGATAGGATATGCAAACTGATTTGAAAAATGTGAACCAAAGAGTGCAGATTTCACACATTGACGTTCACACAGTCTTATGCATCAGATACTCGGGCAGGGTGATAATTTCACAGAAATAAATAGGCAAGGCAAGTTTATTTCTATTGCAAAATTCGGATACAAAGTAATTCAAAGTGTTGATATTGATTTTTATCTTGATAATGATAATCAGAGAAAATTTCCAAAATGCATCATTGATACTATGTACCTGTAAATGTCTTTGCTGGAGATAAAGTATAAAATTAATCACAAAAAGGAAGCCAGAAATAATATCACTTACTATCGTTAGTAAAATTACAACTAGATGTTTCTGCCCATTTCATTTTTCATCTGTAATTTTGTATTGTTTTATTTAAAAATAATACACTCCGTATTCTCATTTTGTAAATCTACAGAACACTAAACAATACTAAATAAACTAAACAATATAGATCCCCCACCAATATCAGATAGACACATATTATGGATTTGGATGGCATGGGTAGAGACCATAACTGTTTAAGACACTGCACAAAAACCAAGCACAGAAGTGGGAGAAACGAACTGCGTAGTGAAAATATGTCCCATTGAGCTGTATAATACTGCATTGGTCCTATTCAAATCCGCAGTCTCCAGTCTAGACTTTAATGAGCTTTCCCTCTTGCAGCTTGAGCACTGTGGCAGGGTTCACATTCCTGAGTTGGTCCAAACTCACAAGACCTTCACCGGCCCTCTGCCTGGTGCACTGCAGGAGACCCTCATCTCCGCTGCTTTCTGGCCCTGAGTCAGGTCACACTAGAGACCCACTGGTGTTTTCACTTCAATGTGTAAATCAGATGTTTCATAAGAGGATCATTTTACACTCTTCTAACCAAAACTTTCCCCTCCTCTTTGTGGTAGAATATAAATGACTGCTCTCTACAATGGATCTCTCATGGAAGTTATACAGATATGTTCAGTATTTGGTTTTATTGTATACAGTTACATATTTTGTAGTCAAATCACTGTTATGTCTACAATAGGTTTCACCTAGAGCTGTTATCTAGGTTTTCCAACACATTACTATTGTCTTAGGTGAGTAATGCATGCAGGATAACAAGTTGTAGGCCTGTGTTATGATGGGATCATGAAGCTTAGAAAGGGTTAAACAAAAAGGCAACATAGTACGTCGTGAAGCACTGTGCAGGCCAGGCCAAGTTGAGCTACTTAGCGTTAGCTTGCCTGGTCATAGCCCATAGGTAGGCTTCTAACCTGCGCACACATGATGAGCTAACTTGGCTACATTAGCTCAAGGTGCAGCATTTTTATAATACAGTCTAGCTAAAGTATCTGTGCATTGATAACACTCAAGTACCGTGCACATGGTCCACCTGTGTGCGGACAGACACTGGACAAATGCATTAGGCACCTACTGCTGGCACACTTGCACTTTTCTGCCCAAAACCGCCCAGATTTTGGGCTAACCAGTTAGCTTACTGCTAGCACAGAGGTCTGCTATTAAACATTCAGGGAACTTTATGTCGCATTAGAGGTTTGAACTGACAGTCTACAAACCCAAGTGCATCCAGAATAAAAAGGTAGATGGAATCCATTTGAACAGTTTTTTCGAGAAAACTGTCGTGCAAAAACAAACCCAGACTGCTTCTGTGGCAAACCCACTAAACTCGGCAGTCCCAAAGTCAGAGCTCCCTGAGCGCAGACAGTCTGGGCTCTGGTCTGATCGTGGACCCGTGTCTCATAGCGGGCTCTGACAGGCCTGTCACACGTGTACAACATGATTTTAGTCCTTTAATCTTGTTTCGGTGTGGGCTCATGGCTTACCTCAGTCTGTAGACCTTCTTTTGGCGTCAGTGCAGAGTTGCACAGATTCAGGTCTGCACACGCACTTCTTGTGGTTACTCTTTCTCTCTACCTCTGCGGATGTGCATTCAAACAGTTCTGCCAGTTTCCTTTGTATAATACGCAGAACATTATTCTATAATGATTCCACAGAGCAGTGTCCCCTGGCTCGTACTACGTGGCCCAGCCAAGCTCCGGCGCGTCCCCCGCTGTCCCGCGCTCAGGCCGCTGTCTGGGCAGGCGCAGCGCGTCTGCTCCTCCAGACAGTGCGCACCATCCGCGCACTCACATTATTATTAATTATTCATGGAATTAACATTAGTTACATTGTGTCATGTTCCAATTTTACTTATTATAAAATAAAAGTACATTAATATTAGCATGCATCGTTTTTTAAGAATTGTTCTTTTCTTTAGACTATGTATTACCTCTCTGTAGTATGTTTGCATTGCAGTAAACTTTGGCAAAAGGAGAAATTAAATTTGTCAACTGGACGTTTCGCAGCTCATCCAAGCTGCTTCTTCAGTTCTTGTCAAGAGTGCTGGTGGAGACTGCCTTATATCTGCCTGAAGGAAGGAGCTAAGTACAATGAAATTACTGAGACTACCACACCTATTTAGTTTTTGTTACCTAGACCCATTGAGTATGCAATGCGCGTGGGCTCTTGTTAGCATAGCCATTCAGGGCCATAATGGGGGTTTTCACACCTCTGGACCTGACCTGGCTAACCCTATTGTTTCTTTGCTTTGATTTAGAGAGTTTGAGAATAGTTATGGAGACAGATAATGTCTGAGGCCTCCATTTCTCTTCAAGGAAGGATTCGACTAAAATAAACTTTTGTCCAGTTGACAAATTGAATTTCTCCTTTTACCATGGATTCTACTTGGACAACTGAGGGATTCTACACAAATTGCAGTAAACTGTATCCGACCTTGCCTGGTTTACACCAGACCATATCACAAGTGATATACTGTATACTGTATGTCTTTCAGATCGGAACGAACGAAGGCAGCCTGGGATTTCCCAGGTTATATCCAACCACTTTTCTCAATATGATTTCAACCATTACAATATTATTTCAGCAAGGGACTATACTCCCCCTAGTGGCAAACACTGATTTAAACTGAACAAAAAGTGCTGACACCTCGGTGGCACATGTAAACACGTTTTATTTTATGTTGTTTGAGCTAACTGAATATTAATAAAGAGAGGAAAAAGCCTTCAAACTGTATCGTACGTCTAGATCATTTTTAAGTGCGTGGACTATGAAGTAGGCTTTTGAATCTGATATTTTTTAAAGAATGAACTGAATTTAAAGCACAAACATTGAACACAGTTTGATTAAACTGAAGCAATGACATGTCAATATTGTCATTATTTAATTATTTTGAATCTGGACAGTTTACCATGAAGTATTACATATGGATTACATAGCATATTCCTCTTCTCGTCCTCAAACAAGGCCACCACAGTACTCCTCTCACTCTCTCCAGTGATGCTGCATTTAAAAAGGGGCATAGTCCAAAATCTGGTGCAGAGAGAGTACGAGGGGTGTGTGGAGTTTGGAAAGTCAATGGCCAAAATCAACACAAGCAGGAGATGAAGTTATCATTGGGGGAGTTGAAGTAGTGTGCCTTGTCCTGAAGGTAAGTAGGTAACATTTCGGGAGCGGGAGAGTTGGAAGGCGATGTCTTCTGCCGCCTCGAGTTTACGCAGCTCAACCAAACCATCGCCAGCTTCCATCAGGGAGTTAGCGATAAGCAAGGCAGCCTGAGAATCTCCCTCTGCGGAGATGATAGCAGCCTGCTTCTGTTGCTCAGCCTGGGAAGAAGATTGGACATGTTAAGATGTAAAAGTCATACATAGATTCTGTATTAAATCAAGTTACCTTTTCTACTACAAATCTAGCCCTTTCAGCTTCTTGTTGGGCCACCTGCTTCATTTCAACAGCCTCTGTAAACTCCTTTCCGAAAGTAAGATGTGTCTAAAAACAAAAACATGAAATAAGTAAATAGTAGCATAAATGTGCTGTTTGATGCAACATAAAATATACTTCCAATTCAAAATTTGACATCTTGTATGCCACAAATTAAAATATCTTAAATTACTTAATGACAGTTACTCCATACCAATGAGACATCGTCCAATATGAGTCCGAATGTAGACGCTCTTTCTGTCAGGTCCTCACTGACTTGCCGAGAGACCAACTCTCTCTGGGTAATGAGCTCACCAGCATCAAACCGGGCCTAAACACACAATGGCATTATCTTTTTTTTTTACCTGTATTTTATGGTATACACTGTAAAATTAAATAGTTGCTTACCACTACGGCTTTTAAGACCTCTGTTGTAATAGAGGGCAGTACCCTCTCATCATAGTCTTCTCCGATGCTTGTGTAGATGCGTGGAAGTTGATTAGTCACCGGCCGGAAGAGGATACGCAGTGTGATGTTTACATTTTGCAGATCTATAAAAGGATACATTAAATAAATTAAAAAAAAGGATACAACTGGGCAAATTGTTATCAGTATATAAAAACAACAACAAAAATGTTTTATAAAATTAATTTTCAACCAGGACAAAATTGTTGGTCATTTAACAGATTAGCACCTAGGGATGGGTACAGATTAACCCAGTATCATAACAGTATCGGTGTCACGTTTTAATGGTCCACTGGAGCAACAAACTCCAGGCCTACCTGCACTCTAATGCTGAGGGGTTGTGCAAATCATGTGTACTAATATGAAACTTCTCTCATATGTCCATTTGAGTGTGTGGCGTGCCTCTTCTCTGAGCACCACACACAAATGGACAGACACTCCACAGTACGCCAGGGAGCAGACTTTGTCAACGTACAGCAACATGCAATCTAGAAACTGTTTTCCAAACTCTGTGTGTGCGCATGTGTGTGCGTGGATTCAGAGTTGAGAAATTCATTATCATTTTGTATACTGATGCTTGTTTGAATCAGTATCTAGTCCAATAGTTTTAGTATCTAGGTATAATTCTTTTGACAACTCTAGCACATATACATACATAGAAATCTTTCAGTATTCATAATTTTTTTTTCCATTTTCTTCCACTTTCTTGTTCATTCAAAATTACAGGCAGATCACACCATGCATTGGATGAGTTCCAATGAGTTCCCAATAGCAAGCTTCATAGTATCAAACAGTTTATTCCTTCTTAGAGGCCGGCACACCAACCGTTTTGTCTCACCTTTGCTGCCAGTGATAACGGGCACATTGCGTGGACGTGAACGACAGTCGAAGATAATTGGCTTCTGAACCCAAGGGATGACGAAGTGGGTTCCTTCACCAACTACTAAGTCCTGTACCCCTCTGAATCTGTCAAAAATGACAGCTCTGTGCCCGGCATCAACTGTGAAGAGAAAAATTATTTAAACCATATTGAATTATGATTTAAACAAGAATACCAAGTAAGAGGTCTATAAACTTGAACCTGCTGTAGAGGCAGTATAATCAAAGACCAAAAAGTAATTACAATACTTTAAACAGATGTCACTTAAAATAATCCATGGCATTTACTGAATGAGAATGTGAGATGTGAGAATGTCTTCTAGCCCATCAAAGCAATTAGGTCATAAGGCTCAAGGTTAAGAAGAACAACATTTGGTTCAACAGTAAGAGCTGCACTTTTTTAAGCGTCTTTGAGTGTCATGAAAAGCGCTATATAAATAAAATGTATTATTATTATATTATTAAAAATGAGATGCACAAACGTTTTTTTTTTAATGTTTCCTATTGTTTTATGAAGTGTCATTATTTATGGTCTTAATTAGCTTATCTGACTAAATAAGAGACTAAATCATTCATTGTTTCTATTCTTCATAGGGTCTCGTGCTCATTTCATACTTTACATTGGAACGTGAAAGCACAAAGTATAAGAAAAGTGTACACCCTTTTGGATTTAGGACTGCAACTTGAATAAAGAATTAGCAGTGTTAAATAAACGAACTAAGCACTTACCATTATATAAGGCAGAGTTCACAACGCCTCCTCCAATGGCCAAGGCCAACCCCAATTTCCCAATACTCTCAAAGAGCTTAGCCATGACAGTGACCTGCAACAGACAGCACAACACAGGGATGTACCTTTATTTCCTGGGTGGTTGAGCCAGGTCAGGTCGTCCTCAGTCTCAGTCTGTCCACGGCCTCGATCAGTGCGTAATGTTCCAAGATTGGTAGGAGTTAGCATAGCAACTAGGGACAGCGTCTATGTAACATTTCAAGGCTACACACAAGTCGTCAACATTTGCCAGTAGCTCGCGTTTAATTTTATGTATACTGAGAACACACGTACGCAAACCTTAATAAATGATTTCAAACTTTCATTAGCATATTAAACAGCATGGCACGCCGCAATTTCGCTCACATGGTACATCAAGCTAGCACTGTCACTGCATCGGAAGATTTTAATCGGCATCAGTCACAATGATAATGCAAAGTATAGATTGAGCATTATCGGACACAATTTACACATTGAAATTTAAATATATGCATTGTAACCTGCTTTAACTCACCTGTAATTTTAGCTGATGCCTGTGACCTCCACCCGAGTCCAACTACGCATGAAACAGGAGCTCTACTGCGCATGCGTATCGGATGTGCAACGCGGGCTGTGATTGGAGGAAAAGCTCTTTTTCTTCAGTTAAAGAAAAGTCGATATTGAACATAGTTATTCAAGTGCGCCCTCTCCTGGTTAGTTTTTCCGACATGCCACTTGTTGAATTGTAAACCTTTACGCACTACTATGAAAAATTTAAATCAATAATAAAATATCAACTTAATTATAAAACATTGTGATTATATGCCAATCCAGTTTCATACCGAATTCTAGCCTTTTATCGATAAAAATCTGTATTAACTGTATAAACTTCTATTGTAGACTTAGACTTAGACAAACTTTATTGATCCACAAGGGAAATTGTTTTAGGGACGGTAGCTCACTCATCAATAGTGTACAATATATAATAATATAAAATATATAGCAGAGGGTAAAAAGAAAAAAACAATAGATGGAATAGCCACCAAAGAGCAATAGACCTGTGCGAGACATAATTATGAGACATAATTATATACATAAAAATAATGATAATAAAAATATATATGTACAAATCCGATTTAAATAGAAAAATAGTAAATACATTTATTAATTGCATGTAGTAAATAAAATATATATTTTTCTATTTCTCACTGAATCGTCATCCCTGAGAGGTTCTTTGAAATTATACAAAACCAAAAAGACACTTTGGCTTTACAATAATAGGCGCTATCTTTGACTGTCGTGGCACCATAACTACAACAATCTTCTTTTATGGCTTTCACTTTTGTTTTCTTTTTTTTGTTTTCTTTTTTGTTCATTAATTGTTTATTTCGACCAAATAAACTTTTGTCCAGTTGACAAACTGAATTTCTCCTTTTGCCATTAATTGTTTATTCAATGTTGACCAAGGCCTATATGGTTTGAGTGTTGATTAGAAAACAGTATTCCAACAGTTTAGAGCTGTATTGGCCTCAAATCAGCGTCACTTTATAAATGCAATGAGCTTATGTGCAACTGTTTATTTTGCTAGTAGACGAAGTGAACGCTTAACCTTGAAATAAATAATATTAATTACACTCAATGGTCGGTTTAAAAAATGCCCTCTTTCAGACAGAAACCAAACCCGAGGCGCCCCCTAGCGACAGAAGAGCAAACCACACCAATGTTTTGTAGTTTCACTTTCTTCCAACGTTCGTACAGACTGAAGCCGTTTGCCATGAATCGAGAAATCGCCACGAAATAAGCAAGGTCGGTAATCTCTCTAAATAATGTAGAGACGTTTTAAGTTTTGTAGCACTCAACAATTAGAGCAAATGCGGGTTTCTTTTGAGATAAACGAAACAAGCGACAGACGCGGTTGTCAGATTGCACTTCCTTGATTGCGTTTGCTTTCTTGCTTTCTTCACAGGCCATCCACATTCTTAGCTTTATGAGTAGCTGTAAATGCGAGCAGACTCCATGTTTTAACTGACATTTCAACGCGAAATTGAACCTTGAACACGCGCAATTACGCATAGTTGAATAAGTTTCTGAAAATATAGCCGCATAATTTGTTGGCACAGAACAGAGATAAACCGCTTTTATCAGTTTTTTGTTTACACCTGTCTCATTTGCGCATGTAGTTTGCGTGAGTTGATGGGTGGGAATACACGCTGCCCCTCCAGAGGTTTTGCGTTATACAGGTGTAACGAGCACAGTCAGTCTCTCTGCAGGCTAAATGTAAAAATGTAAACCTCCAAATAGAATATCACTAAATAAATATATAAATATAATAAATACATTTTAAAAAATTGAAATACTTTTTTTCTTTGGGTCCCAGGAGGATATAGTATGTATTTTACCTGGTAGCCTGGTTCTAGTCATACTTCCATCATGAGGTCTAGTCCTTCTTAAGCCTTGGTTTTGTCCTGGTTTAGGCGTTATGTTATTTACTTACATGGCTACTTGCACAGACACCACATCAAATAGGAATTAAACTGTGGCTAAACCCATAATCCAATCTGAACTAGACCAGGATTTAACCAGGACTAGAGCAGGGCCACCAAAACAGGAATAAAGGACTAAGTAGGAAGAACACAGCCTTCGTTTAGGAGGGTTTAGTCTTTCTTTAGAGCTCTGGTTAGGCTTCTTTTAGGACTTGTTTGAAAATTAACTATTAATGTCCAGATGCAGTTATGGCAACATTGTTTTGAAATGCGTTCTACATTACTACACGTCCAACTCTATTTTCAAACCCTAATCAAATTAGGCTGTACCTGGTTTGCAAAAAAGTAATGTAAACTAAAGAAATTAAAGGTCCTACGTTACACAAAATTAACTCCTGTGAGCTTTAAGCCATGGTATAATGTTACATCATAAAAAAGTGTTTTGTTTCATTCACACATGTTTGGGTAATACTTTATTATTAGACTGTCTGCATCTCTAAAGCTCAAAATGCTCTGTTCCACCTTGTGATGTCATTTAGCAGTAGTTTTCATGTTAAAGCTTTTATCTTTTGTTTAACAGAGATTGGTAATTCCAGGTCTGAAATTATCCATCCGATTCTAGTCAAGGTGAATGGAGTTTAAAAACACAGTGGAGCACTTCGTGTATTAACACATCACATCTCTAGGTGGAACAGAGTGTTTTCTGTTTGAGAGAAGAACTCAGTGTATATATGCAGGATGTGTGTGTTAAACATGTGTGAATAAAACAAAACACAACTCTAAGTATGTTTTAATGAGGAAACAACATTATAACATAGATCAGAAAATAGTGTAATATGAGCCCTTTAATATGTATTTTAGAGATTTCTGTTAAGTGATTGTCTTTAATTAGGTTGAATACATTTTATTTTTCAAATCCATTCAACCGAATCAAACACAGTGGCCTAACAGAAATCTCTAAGCTTCACTGATTTCAGTTTCTATTTTTTGTAGCTGTAATACCATAGTAACCTCCAACAGGTGGTGTCATATAGCCAAAGATCAGCGTTTCCTTTCTGTTTTAAGGGTGGGGTCTTTCAGATACATTTTAATATAGTTTCAAGTAAAAGTCTCACAATGCCAAATATAAGTAGGTTATCACAATTCACGATTACGCTACTGTAAGAGAAGATGTATTGCATTTGAAAGATACTGTGTCCTTATAATAGCCTTATAATATAGCAGCAATTATTATTATTATTAGTAGTAGTAGTAGTAGTAGTAGTAGTAGTAGTAGTAGTATTTAAAGTTCTTTACAACTAGGGTGTCTACCTCAAATTAGTGGTGAAAGGAGCTGTTAACTTGAAAACTACTGCTTCATGACATCACAAGGTGGAACAGAGCATTTTGAGGTTTGAAGATATAGACCGACTAATAATAAAGTGTTACTCAAACGTGTGAATGAAACAAAACACAACTCTGGGTATGTTTTTGAGGAGGCAACAACATTAAAACATGGCTAAACCTCACAAGAGTCAATTTTGCGTAATATAAATGAACTGTGAGCTGAAGCCCTACAGGTGGTGACTATGATTATTGTAAAATGTAACCAGACAACCCTCGCTCTCTTTCTCTTTTTGAATTATTAAATATCATTCTGCACGTTTTGTCTGTGTGCTCCCAGCAGATGGCAGAGCAGAGCCGGACGGTGAGGGTGACGGGTTTGCCCTCGGAGATAAAGGAGGGGATACTGGAGGACAAACTGTGTATTCACTTTCAGAGACGCCGAAACGGAGGAGGAGAGGTGGTCTCTGTTACCGCGGTGAAAACATCACCGGACTTTGCACTCATCACCTTTGAGGACAGCAGAGGTCAGTGGAGTTACATGTCAAAGCATTAACATATTAAAAAGAACGAAATCTCTAGTTTCACAAATAAAGTTTTCAAAATATTATATGGTCACTATGTTGAAGTAAGATATGTAATTGTACTTTTATCTGTATTGAGTTAAAGGTGCACTTTTACTTTATGAGATGGGGGTACATCAGCTTGTCTCCAGGGAGAAGTTTTTGCTTTGCCTAGAAGGTTCCTCATTATGGCATTAAGCTTATCTGTCTGTCTACAAACATCAAGCCAATTTACAGTTACATAGTGCACCTTTAAAAGTTGTAAATTGACAAATGAATAGAATAGTTGCTAGAAACCTTGTGACCTTCTGTATTAACTGTGCGAGGTCTTCAGTTTCATGTGTGCATATTTAGGACACCTTTTAAATTAAATGAAGTATCTATATGAACACTGCGTCTTTGTGCATCAGCTGAAGTATAGGACTGTTTACCTAAAAGTTAGAACTATTCGACTGGCATCTCTCTTTTTTATTGTTGAGTATTAGTGAGGGATTGTGCTTTGTTGGCTGTCACCCGTGATTTAAACAGCAGATTGTTGGCGAGTGACTGAACAGAGTAGTTACTGAGCGGAGGGCTGAGTCAGGATGCCTTACATACTGAGATTCATTTGGCTCTGGTGACCTCTCTCTCTCTCTCTCCATCTGTCTCTCTTTCCCTGTCTCTCTTTCTCTGTTTCCCTCTCTCTTTCTTTCTCACCCCCACCTCTCACATTGTCTCGCTCTCTCCAACTCCCTTTTTGCCCCCCCTCTCCCTCTCCCTCCCTCTTTCTCCATCAAACCTCCTCTCTCTCTCCCTCTTCTTTCCCTCTCTCTGTCTCTCCCTTCTGTCTCTCCCTCTCTCTCTGCCCCCCTCAATTATTCTACCTCTCTATTTTTCCATCTAATTACCTCTCTTCTTTCCCTCTCTTCTGTCTCTCCTGTTTTCTCTCTGCCCCCGCTCTTCCTTTCTTTCTCCATCTAACTCTCTCTCTCTCTCTCTCTCTCTTGCTCTCTCTCACTCTCTTTCTCTCTCTCACACACACTTCTGTCTCTCCCTCTCTCTGCCCCCCTCAATTTTTCTACCTCGCTCTTTTTCCATTTAACTACCTCTCTCTTCTTTCCCTCTCTCTTCTGTCTCTCCCGCTTTCTCTCTGCCCCCTCTCCTCTTTTCTTTCTCCATCTAACTCTCTCTCTCTCTCTCTCTCTCTCTCTCTCTCTCTGTCCCATCTCTCTGACCCCCTCTTTTCCTTTCTCTCTCACTCTCCCTCTCTCCCTCCATTCTCTCTCTGCCCCCCTCTCCTTTCCCTCTCTGTCTCTCTTCTGTCTCTCCTCTCTCTGCCCCCCTCAATTATTCTACCTCTCTCTTTTTCCATTTAACTACCTCTCTCTTCTTTCCCTCTCTCTTCTGTCTCTCCTGCTTTCGCTCTGCCTTCTCTCTCCTTTTCGTTCTCCATCTATCCCCCCTCTGCCCCCGTCTCCTTCCCGCTCTCTTTTCCGCTTTCTCTCTCGCTCTCTCTTCCTCCCCTCTCTCTGCCCCTCTCCTTTCCCCTCTACCTCTCTTTTCCCATCTCCCCCTCTCTCTCCCTCTTCTTTCCCTCGCTCTCTCTCCCTCTCTCTCTCTCTGCCCCCCTCAATTATTCTCCCTCGCTCTTTTTCCATCTAATTACCTCTCTCTTCTTTCCCTCTCTCTTCTGTCTCTCATGTTTTCTCTCCCTTTCTTTCTCCATCTAACTCCCTCTCTCTCTCTCTCTCTGCCCCGTCTCTCCGTCCCCCTCTCCTTTCCTCCCTCTCTTCTCTCTCTGCCCCCCTCTTTTCCCCATCTCCCTCTCTCTGTCTCGCTCTCATTCTCCTCTTTCTTTCACCATTTCTCTCCGTCTCTCCCTCTCTTTACCCCTCTCAGTGGCACAGAGCGTCATCCAACAGCCGCAGCAGATTCTGGAGGTGGATGAGAAGAGCTTTAACCTGACGGTGAAGCAGCATCCTGGAGGCACAGCCCAAGATAAGGTTTTGGAAACACACCCAGAGCCACACAATATACAACCTAATGAAACTTTTAGATTTATTTTTATAGTGATGAATTCTACAGAAATAGTATCCAATTGCCTGAGTTTATGTGGAATTAATATTAACCGTATTATTGGAAAGCCTCCGGGTATGGTGATCTTATGAGTTATATACGTTATGTAAGTGCAGTTCATTTGCACTTTAATGCTTAAAATGCAAGACACACAAAAGTACACATAAACCATGCCTTTATTATAATGACATTGAGAATTGCAGGTAAAATAATTTTCTAATATTGTATTTTTGCACCAGTTTCTAGCCAAGATATAAAAGACTGAGGCTAGTTTCAAGCCTATTGAAAACCAAGTTGGCCACACTGATTTAAATAATTAAGCATATCATATTATTCTGAATGAATTAAACGACTACTACTTAGCTCTACTTTTGTCACATATCTTCAATTTATAACATTTACTTTTTATTTTTCAGGTCGTCATGAGTCTCTCTGCTACTGTTGACTGCAGCCAGCTGTCTGCGGGGAAGAGGGGACTGAAAGGTCTCCTTAAGAACCACCCTGACGTCCAAATGAAATACAATTCAGCTCTGGGACTTTGCACGTTAAGTGGCAGCTATTCCACAGTCCAGGCAGCTTTAGCACAGCTGCTTGGACAAAATCAACTCTCACAAAGTACAACAGAAAAGGACCTAAAAAACAGCAATGAAAGCAGGCCATCTCCTCCAACGCCATCACCTCACACACAGGTAACTAAGGATGTCATGGTGTCAAATTTCACTATGATGGTCATTCAGAATTATTGACACCACAACCAAACAACAGTAAAATCCTTAAAGATCCCATGACATGGTACTTCTTGATGCTTTTCTATGGCGCCTTAATGGTTCCCTAATACTGTAAATGAATCCTTCTCCAAAATCAAGACTCAGTGCATGAGAAAGCCTCGTGAACACAGTCAGAGTCATAAATATCTCTCTCAAACACTTTATTCTGGGTGTTGTTGCTTGAATGCAAATGAGGAGGACAGAGACAGGCCAGTGCAGCGGGTGTGGGGGGCAAACTCTCCGCTCTTTCCTCTTTAGCGGTGCAATGTGCGCTGGCCCCACTTCCGTGTTTTAAGCGGGGAGGAAGATATGAGACGATTTCCATTGAAAAATAAACACATTTCCACAGAAAAAAAAAATTAAACCACTGCTGTTTCAGAGGTTCGGAAACACTCTCAACAGGGTAGGGGAGCTCACATTAACATCCAAAAACCTCAGAAAGTGAAAATTTTAACTGACTTGTTGTCTGATACATTACCATCCATACACTACCAGAGAGAGAAGGAGATTGGCCTTTATGTCTCAGTTTAAGAGGAGGACTGGTCAGGTTGGGTCAGCAGATCTGTGTCAGAGCAGTTTGAAGAGTATAAGAGTCAAAAATGTCCCTCCACTGTGTCCTGCAGCATCACAGCAGCCTCCAGGGGGCACCAGGCTTCTCTTACTCCTCTCTGGTGTTTCAGCTGGTGATGAAATGGTTCATTCCTGCAAAGTGTTTCCTCTGCAAGGTCTTGGAGTATTTCCTTTGGATGGTCTGCAACATGTCCATAGCTAGCCTCTTGCACAGTCCAGATTTGTGAAATCAAACTTTGTGAATGAGAAATGAGTTTGCCTTTGGCTTCATTCGACTCCTTCTCAAACATATTGTGACTTGATTGAATGTTACATTGCATTATTGTTTTGTTCCTGATGTTTGAGACAAATACATTTCATTCATTCAATTTAAAGTTAAAGGTGCACTGTGTAACTTTTCCAGTGTGTGGTCTGTCACCATGGACAACTTATTGATTTGTCTTTTCTACCATAATAATAATAATAATAATAATAATAATAATAATTTTATTCCATGATGGTTTTTTTGGGAGGAGATAAGCAGGTACAGGCAGGTGGCAGGCCCTTCACCGGAAAAGTTACCCAGTGGACCTTTAATTTAGGTGTACCTTTTTTGGACCATACATTGAATCAAAATATGACTTAATTTTGCTACAAAAACTAATTATATATTTACCTCTTGTGATTATATTGTCCCTTCAAAGAACCATAATTATTGATTAACCAGATCCTCTTGACATCCACAGATACCACATGACCAAAGCTCAAGTCAGAAGGACAAAAAGGAGGGACCACTCGTAGAGAAACATACCACAAGTTTACAGAGAGACGTCACTCCTGGTGGCTACGAATGGGAACTACAAGGCGCTACAGCTAACCCGCCTGACTCCGAAGATTTTTCCTTAATGGTTGACGCGGACACGTTTCAATATCTGCAGAAATGCTGTCGAGAGGAGTACCATCAGATCCTCAGAAAGCATGGGGTTGCAGTGGTGGACTATACGCATCAAGGCTTAACTACTTTGCTATTTCAAGATGCAACTGGAGATGCTGTCAATGGACAAGAGTGCTTAAGAAATGCTAAGCATGAAATTAGCCAGTTGTATGAGCAAAATCAGGAAATTATTTGCAAAGACAAGTTTTTAAAATCAATTATTCCCTATAGAGGAGGTCTTAAAAGAGCAATTGATAAACTGAGCAGCAAGTTCGAGAAACTTCTTTTCACTGAAGATGAACAATATGTCTACTTTATTGGAAGCAGAGAAGAAGTGGGAGAAGCGAAGAGATTTCTGCTCCTTCACGACCCCAGCGAAGAGGATAAAACTGAAGTCACAAGTCCAAGGAGGTTCCAGGATTCTTGGCCTAGCAATGAAACAAAAGCCCCAGTTGCTAGTGTTGGCGTTCTGCACAGTAATGGTATTGATAAAGAAGAAGATGACACTAAGATAGATGGATCGGCCAAGTTCAAGCTAGCAGCGCAGTTTAAAGATCCTCGGTTAGCGCCGATTGGAAGCAAAACAAGACTGCATTCCAGTGATTTCACTGTAAGAGGGCATTCGCAATCAAGTAGCAAAAAACGCCAAGGCCCCGTCCTAGCTTATGACGACGTGCTATCCGAAGCTAACAAGAATGCATACGTGAATGCACAAAATACAGGAGGAGATATATTGTTTAAGAGTCCGAATACCACAGTGCAAAATGTTGGATTAGCAGATACCAGACCCAAAACATCTGCTGTTAGTCCAGTACAGTCTAATAGCTTGGATGCCCAATCGGAAACTAAAACTGGAACAGGTTTAAAACGGGCAAGTAGTTTTTCAGGAATGACGCAAAAGAAGGAGCAAGAAAATTCACCAAAAAGTGAATTGGACACAGGGAAAGGCCGAGGGAGATCTTCTAGTTTTAGCGGTGGAGAACAGCAACTTAATGCCGAAATAACTGTTAACAGCATCATGTGGTTGCATATTAAAAAAGCGTACAAACCCAGGATCGAGGAGTTGACGTCTGGGGTCCAATTTAGAGAATTGAATTCGGATCGAGATAGAAATGTAACTGTTCTTTTAACAGGGACAAATGGGTCAAAGGTCCAAGCATGCAAGCAAGGTTTAGCAAAGCTTGTTGATTCAGTTAGCGTAGATTTCACTTGTGTTTCTTTGACGCTGCAAGAGCTTGGAGTTGCGGACCCAACCAATGACTTGTTACAAGCATGTTATGATGAAATCCATAGCCAGTATAAGAAAATATCTTTAGAAATCTCTAGTAAATATGTATATCTTTTGGGGCCTCGAATGCTCTGTTCTCAAGTTTCTGATGTGCTCCGTGAATTTTTCTCTGAAGCACAAGTCGCCTCTGGACTTGAAGACTCACGTCCTTCTACGTCAACTGGGTCTGAAAGCTTTAAAAATTCTCAGAATGGGAAAATCAATGGCTCTGCTGGACATGTTTCGCTAAGGACAGATCCAGTTGTTAAGGAAAAGGTGAGGAGGCCTGTTGGTTTGGAAGCAGACAGCCAAAATGCTCAAGGTTCTATCACATACGCCAATGGAAACAGACAGCAGACTACAGCAGCTCCAGGAAGACTAATGTGTGCAGTTTGTGAGAAAAAAGGAGCAACAGTGAAGAGGTTCAAATGTGGAAAGGTCTACTGTTCGAACTGTATGAAACTTATGCACTTACAATGCCAGGTGTGTGAGCTGAAAGAGGAGAGGAAAGCACGGGGCATACAAGGGCAGATGACATATGCTCGTCTGCCCATGAGTATGCCAGGATTTACGAAGGGTCCTGTTGTGAAGATCACCTACTGCATTCCAGATGGCATACAAGGGGTGAGGGTGAAAATGTTCTGTATTAAATTACAAGGCTGTAGATCTTATTTAGAAAATCAATGAGAAAATTGAAATTGGAATTGACTAAATGCAAGATCTACAATTATACTGGGGAGCAAGTTTACTCTAGGCAGTTCTAGGCAATGTGGAGTAAAGCAGGTGACAGACCCTCCACCAGTAAAGTTGCATAATGCATCTTTAAGGGTCCTAAATTACACAAAATGGATTCTTGTGAGCTATAAGCCGTGTTATAATGCTGTTACCTCCTCAAAAACATACCTGGAGTTATGTTTCATTTCATTCACACATGTTTGAGTAACCCTTTATTATTAGTCTGTCTTCATCTCTAAAGCTCAAAACTCTGTTCTACTTTGTGATGTCATGTAGTGGTAGTTTTAAAATTAGCGGCTACATTTTACATTTTGTTATTAGAGATTGGCAGTTCTAGGCCTGAAATGATCCAGATGATTCTAGTGATTCTGGGTGTCTTGTATTATCACATGACATCACAAGGTGGAACAGAGCGTTTTCTGTTTGAGAGAAGAACTCAGCCTAAATATGCAGAGTTTGTGTGTTAAACATGTGTGAATGAAAACACAACTTCATGTTTGTGATAAGGAAACAACATCAGAACATACATCAGAAAATAGCATAACACTTTACAATTTTCAATTTCTCCCACAGGATGACCATCCATCTCCCGGAGAGGTTTTTACAGGAGGTACATTTGAGGCGTTTCTCCCAGACTCTGCGCTCACCACTCTCCTGCTGCCCCGGCTGGAGAAGGCGTTCAGGAGGGGGCACACCTTCACTGTGGTCAAGGGCAAGGTCCAGTGGGACGCAGTCCCACACAAGACCAGTCTGCATGGGGGCAAGCCCAAGTGAGTAACCACCATCATGATTCGGGTTGTATCATTTTGTACAGGGCTGCCAGTTAACAGTTAATAAGTTTAATATGGCCTATAAAGCCATTTTATAGCCCACCCCCCCAGAGAATCGGTGCAGTGTGACTTGTTGGTGCATATAAAAATTTAACCTTTTACACAAATGAACTGACTTTTTGTCATATTTAAAGGCAAAGTAACGTTATTTTACAATCTGAGCCTTCTTTCGGTAATAAAACAAGTCGTTTGACTCACCCATATCACGTTCGTGTCATTTGGAGCTGTTTGAAGAAAGTTATGTTTTGGCGTTTCTGTTAGCATTTGTTAGCATTTGTATTCGGGGCATTACTTTGCGGTCTCCAAATAACACAAACTTTAGCACTTTTCAAATCATAGAAGCCCGATGTCTTAATGAAAAATTTCGTTTGAAGCAAAAGTGGCCTGTAATCCGAGATTTATCCATAGTTTTCAGCTTTGCGTTTCCTATTTGGTTCCCCGGGCAGTCCGCACATGCGCACTGGCGTCCTCATCTACTCGAAACTATGGCTAAACCTCGGATTACAGGCCACTTTTGCTTCAAACGAAATTTTTCATTAAGACATCGGGCTTCTATGATTTGAAAAGTGCTAAAGTTTGTGTTATTTGGAGACCGCAAAGTAATGCCCCGAGCAAATGATACAGCACCATGTTAAAAGATACGGGATCATTAGTAGAACAGAACGGCTCAACACAAGTTCTGCGATACTGCTCCAATTGACAGAAAAATGCTATGGGTGAGTAAAACTACTTGTTTTATTACCGAAAGAAGGCTCAGATTGTAAAATAACGTTACTTTGCCTTTAAGATGTAAAATGTTCCATTGAAATGTAAAATTTTCCATTGAAATGAATGGGGTTCCTGTTTAACTGGAAGTGCCACCATATAAAAGCGTGAGATGGACACTGTACAGCTTCCGGGCCACATAAGGCCCTTTGGTTGACTCTGACCGGCCCATTTTAAATTAATTTGGAATTACAAAATAAAACATTTTATAATTTTACCTCATGCATGGTCTAAAGATGTATTGCGTTTATTTTAGAGGCGGTTTTTTTAAAGACATTTTTTGTAAGAGAACCTCACTTTTTCATTGCTTACTCTTAACATATACTCCTACCATATACCTCTTACCAGCTTGTCAAAACAATGCTATTTACTGCTTTTTATAAATAAATACAATTAATATTACACAGAATTGAGTTAAGCATTTTGGCCTGGTCCTCCACAATAATTTCTGTTTCTCATGTGGCCCCATGAAAAAAAAAAATAAAAAAATCCACCCCTGGTGACAAGGTGGATAAAGAATTTATTGCAAAGTATCTGTATTAGAATGGTGCACTGAAATATAATATATATAAAAACATAACATAACATAAAATAAATATAAAAAGAACAATTCAAGTAAATTCAATAAACATATCTTTGTACTTTGCCAAACAAAATTCATTCATTCACTCATTACACAGCCTACATGCTACTAGAGTTAGAAAAATGCTGTGTTCATAACATTACAATGCTCTAGTTAGTAAAACATACCAAGATACACTGTACATTTAACATAGTCTAATAAAATTATTTTGTTCTGTTTTATTAGTGGGTATCCAGACTTCACTTACCTGAACCGCTTGGACAGCATCTTGACCACACTTGGAATCTCATAGTCACCAGCAGCCATAATCTTAATACGTTTTTGCAGTCTTTTTACACACTGCTAATGTTTAATTTGAATAAACTATGATTTTAGCATTGTTAACTGTGTTGTCAACAATATTGTATTACACAAATCAGTTATTCCACTTTTTAAAAATGTATTTTCTATTGTTATTTCACACAATGTTGTATAGATATGTACATTTTGCACTGTGATACAGAGTAACGCCATAGTTTTAATTCATAACGTTCATTCGCTGTATTACAATTTTTACTTTTAAAAATAAAGACCAGATTGCCTGACACTTTTGTTATGCTTTTTTATTAGTCCTGGAAAACATGTAAGGCATATGGTAACATTACACACTGAAGCAATACAAGCTCTACGGTGCCGTGTGACAACCCAAGCACAAAAGCAGCATCAATTCAACGGATTTAAAAACAAAGTTGAGAATTTTCCTTTTTCTTTTTTTTTTTGTTTTGTTTTGTTTGTGTGAACAGGAAAAAATACAAAACACAATTCAGGGCAGGAAGTTGGGGGCGGCTATCTTGAGAAATATGTTTGATTGATTGTGAATGTGTGAAAGAAATGCTGGATAAACAATATGAAGGAAGATTTTTTAAAAGTGCACTGTGTAACTTTTCTGGTTGGGGGTCCGTCACCTGCTTGTGTCATTGCTCTGCCTGGAATGTTCCACAGCATGACATTAAACAGGTGCTTTTACTGCTCAAAAATACATAGAAAAACAGGGATTCTGACTGAGCGGGGTCGCCTCTCCACAGATCTGACCTCTAACTTGGCCTGGTTTGGTCTCCATGAAGATAGAAAGGTTTAATGCCATACTGTGAAACATTCCAGACAAAGCAATAACAAAGAAAAGCATTTGACAGACCCTCCACTAGAAAACAACGCACCTTTAAGAGTTCCTAAAGATAAATAATTGAACAACTTTGTATCAGAGCTCATGCTAAAAGTGATCCAAGACAAAAGGTGGCACACAGGGGCAGTGGATCGGCTGCAACCCAGAAATAATATCTGTACTAAAATAATAATGGTAAATAATATCCTCATAGAAGTAACATGCATTATAGTTTTGTACGTAATAAGTCAGATTGGACCAAGTATCATCATTTCCTTAAGAAAACTAGAATTATCTCTTCAACTTTACATAACATGATTTTAGAATGTCAGATTTTAGTTTGATTTTTTAATATATGTATTTTATTGGTTGTGATTTTCAACTTTTTACTTAAAAATTTGATTATTATTGTTTGATTTAAACAATATGTATTTGTAGAACTCAAATATTATAAGAGTTGAAAATACTTTAAATGTAAACAGGTTTTGGTCATTTGGTCATGTTGATCATTTTCTAGTTATCTGAAACCTTACAATGACAATGAACAAAATGTATAATTGCATTTAATAATTTTGAGAGCTGACATACTTGTATTTGATGTAAACTGATTCAATCATATGACATTTTAATGACCCTTTTGACTCCCAAACGTGAATTTCAATTAGTAACAGTAGTTGTAACAATACTTCATAGTAGCTTTGAGTAGCCATGTTTTCTTGTTAAATTTTTCCTACTATCAAGTTACATAAGTGTCTGGGAAGCCTCTGTTAAGTCATTGTAGACAAGCTTTCAAGTTCATATAAATAATACTAAACAAACTGGGGTGGCCTATCCAAACCCTAACCCGCATTAATAAAAAAAAAAACTGTCATAGTAATTGATTGACTTAATCTCAAAGGCATCTCGGCTAAAACAACATAACAACAGACACTGGAGCCTGGAGATTAAAATACATTTTCCATATGGTAATTAGCGAGTTTGAATTCCAGATGTTAAAAAGAGGTTATAAGAGGTTTTATATGGAGAAAGCAAGTATGTTTTGGCTTGGTGCTGCTATTGGGACTATGGAGGAAGCCAGAAGTGAACCCGGATCAGATACAAAGAGGAAATGTCATGTTTGGACTGAAGAGACATTAAAATACTACAGGGGTTTGTAACCATGGGACTGTAATGGCATCTGAACTGTGTGAAAACATCTGCTGCATAAAAAACACTTTGAGACTGAGAAATAGAAGCAACACGTGAATAGTTATAACTTTAAATGTTTATGTAGATTTGAGTTGTGGCATTTTGAGTTACTTGGAGCACTTGTGTTTCAGTAATCACATAACACTGCAAAAGTCCAAATTATTTTAATAGTAAATGTTATACCTTAATTTGAAATTGTGTTCTATCAGTTTCTTATTTTAAGTGCAAAAGTTGATGTTTTTAATTTAAACGTGCACTGTGTAACTTGCCTGCTGGAGGGTCCGTCACCTGCTTGTTCCCACGTGCCTAGAATGTTCCACAGTATGGCCATAAACTTATGAATCTCCATGGAGACTTGAAACAGGATGGATCTGTGGAGATGTGACCCCACTTACAGTAGCAATTAATGTTTTTTCTGATACTTTGAGCAATAAATAACACCTGTAGTTGAATAAATGCAAGATAGATTAGTTTAATACAATAATGTGGACAATTGAAACCAAATCATTCACATCTCCATGGAGACAAACAGTTTGCAGACCCCTCCAGAAAGTTCCACAGTGCACTTTTAAATGTAACGACAATTACTTGTATAATCATTACGATGGTAGATTTTAAACTTGACAGCTCAAACCCACTAAAATAAATTTTAAAAATCCTGATTTTTATCTCTATTATTCAACAGCTTTATAGCAACTTTAAGGACTCATAAGCCAGTGTAGCATTTGCGTCGCTCCCAAACCTGGATAAATGGAATGCTATGCCAGGAAGGGCATCTGAAGTAAACTACAATAGAAATAAACGCATATGGATTAAGATTTGCTTGTGTTACTTTAAAAAAAATCCAAGCTTGTCAATGGTGATAGCCCCTGAAACCAATATATGATACATTTAAAGCAACACTATGCAACTTTTCCTTTTCCGACGACGACCAATATTTTGTATAATTATTGGAGTCTGTGAATTTTAGCCCTGTGTGAGTGCTGGAAAAACCACAGTGAATGGCTGAAACATTGGCGAGGATGTCTGGATGTGAGGTAAAATGACTTGCAGTCAGAGTGGTAAACATTTTCGTAAACTGCAAATAAGCACCTGTATTTGGGACGGATATTAGACACAAATTTATAGAGCTGACTGAAAATGCATCCAAAAAACAGAATTGTCTTAATATTTTTTATGCACTGTTAATATCCAAAGCATTGACAGAGGAGAAAGTACATACATACAATTTGGCACACGATTTCTGGACCAACAGAACCACATTTCAAGAAAATAGGAGTGCACATTTCGACAGGTCCGTGGACACTTCATGAGCTTTGAACTTTTAAACCCTTGGATAACAAAAACGAACAAAAATAATATATATGTAAATTAAAACATAACATTTCTCAGTAAAACATACTCTTCTTTTTTTATCTTTTGAAGCAATGGCACCACCCACAGGTTCACAAAGGGAGTCCAGCAGATTAGAACAACACTAACCATTGGCTGACATTACACAGTCACTCCCCACACCGCAAAGCACGGCATCCAAGCTCCGATCCCATACAAAAATCCACTCATGGTTTTGTTTTTTTCACTGGTGAGAATGGAGCTTTTTGATTCAAGCTGCCACCCAGGAACACAGCAGAAAGGACTATCGAATTCAGAAAACAATATTGATTTGAGCAGCTTTGATTCATCTAGATATATTTTTATTGATCAAGCAAAATGTATGACTAATTTCTAGAAAAGACAAAATTTTTTTCAATATATCTGCAAGTGTAGCAAGATAATTGCACTTGAAACCACAATTTATGCTATTTAGACATTTTATTCTGCAGTGACAAAACAAGAAGTGGTCTTATATGTATTTTGAGTATTTGAAATTTCAATAGGCCTCGTGGATTTTTGTTTATAGGGACCAGAATGTGGACGACATGCTTGTAAGTGCATTAATATCAGCGAGCAGAGTGCAAAAATACTAATACCAACTGTCCTCATAACACAGGCCTCTTGTGAGACAGGGGGGAAGTGACAGAAGATACTGAATGCTACAGGCTATTGTAGCAGAGTGAGAAAGTGTCAAGGAGCGGTAAAGAGAGGAAAGAGGAATATTCATGGGTTTCAACTTTCTGTTTCTAGGTGCCATTTTGAGGGCCATTCAAAAAGATAGGCAACACTTCATAATGACTACACCTTTAATAGGCCTAATGAAGCATGAACAAAGACTTAAAGGTGCATTGTGTAGGGGTCCACTACCTACTTTTCCATGGAGAGGTTATTGCTTTGTCTAGAATGTTTCACAGTATGGCATTAAACCTTTTATAATCATGGAGACCAAACCAGGTCAAGTTACTAGTCAGATCTGTGCACAGTCAGAAGGCCTGTTTTTCTCGGTATTTTTGAGCAATAAATACACCTGTAATTGAATACATGTAATGTAGATCTGTTTAATGTCATACTGTGGAACATTTGAAGCAGAGCAATGGCATATCCACAGAAACAAACCTGCGATGGACCCTCCAACCGAAAAGTTATGTAGTGTACCTTTAATTCATAATGAACAAATAGTTAATTATTAAGAATGACTCGGGTATAGAAATTACTGGATTACAACTCTAATCCTAACCCCTACTAACTACTAAAATTGAATCCTTTTTAACCATTCATAGTGAACAAATTCATTTAAATACTTTATTTAAAGGTGCATTGTGTAACTTTTCTGGTAGAGTGCCCACAAGTTACTTGTCTTCATGGAAATGTTATTGCTATACCTCCAATATCCCAAAGTGTGGCATTAAAGTTTTCAATTTCCATAGAAACAAGCAGGAGACGCCACCGGGCCAATTTACAGATAAGATCTGTGAAGAGGAGACCCCACTCACAGGGGCATTTTTGAGCAATAAAAACACCCATAATCGAATAAATGCATCATATACAAGTTTAATACCATACTGAGGAACATTCTAGGCAAAGCAATAGCATCTTAAAATAGTGGACCCCCTACCTGAAAAGTTACGTAATGCACCTTAAAAAAAGAAAAAGTGTAATTATTATAAAGTGGTACCAAAACAGATTACATTTTTTCAGTTTTGAATCATTAATCGTTATGGCAACTGTGTTAACTGGAGTCAGAAACCCATGGATAAGTGCTTTTTGAAACCCCTTTGTTAAGGACCTGAGGACACAGACACACACACACACACACACACACAATGGCACACCACACGGCACAGGAGGGAGGCCTCTCATGCTAACACCACAACTTTTTTGTCCATTTTTAAAGACTTTTTTTTACTTTTAGTTTTTTACAAAGTCACTAGTTACCATCTGAGACCCTGGACACATAGACAAGAAATACTCTATAGTAGTAATAGTAGGTCTTGATGTATTTGGTCCTTCAGTGCTGTATATGGGAAATCTACATGTTTTTAGATCATTTTACCATAAATAAATGAATTCTCTTTCATGGAGGTTACTACTGTACTGGAAATGCAGAGTAGGGTTTTTTAAATTGCAATGGACAATTTGTATGATATAAAGTACAGACACTTGGTACTTGCTACTGTATACTGTACACATTTTAAATTGACTTTTAATTCGGAAAAATACAGTAAAATGGTAATAGTTTGTGGTAATAATCACTGAACACAGGAGGCAGGAGGAGGGAGAGAGAAAACGGCACAGTGCCATCTCTGACGCCTGTTGCCATGCCGACCATCGAGAGCTAAATGAAGAGAGGAAAGTGGGAGAGAGAGGGAGGAAAGAGAGACACAGAGAGAAAAAGAGAGGAATGAGAGAGAGCGAAAGAGAGAACCCAGTGCTTTACTCACAGGTCAAGTCTTGTTGTTAAAGACGACGTGAAAGAAGCGAAAGACTAACATCATCTTGTTCCAATCTTGAATATACAGTGCCGTGAAAAAGTATTTGCCCCCTTCCTGATTTCTGTGTTTTTTGCATATTTATCACTCAAAACATTGTCAGATCATCAAACCAATTTTAATATCACACAGAAACAACCCAAGGAAAGACAAAATTCAGTTTTTGAATGATGATTCCATTTATTAGTGCACAAAAAAAATCTAAACCTATCTGGCCCTATGTGAAAAAGTAATTGCCCCCTTAATCTAATAGCCAGTTGAGCCTCCTTTGACAGCAATAACTGTAACCAAACGTTTGCGATAATTGGTGATGAGTCTTTCACACCGCTGGGGAGGGATTTTGGCCCACTCTTCTATGCAGAATTGTTTCAATTCTGCCATATTGGAGGGTTTTCTTGTATGAACTGCCCGTTTAAGGTCACACCACAGCATCTCAATCGGATTTAAATCCGGACTTTGACTTGGCCACTCCAAAACCTTAATTTTGTTTTCTTTGAGCCATTCAGAGGTGGACTTGCTGGTGTGTTTTGGATCATTGTCCTGTTGCATGATCCAAGAGCGCTTGAGTTTGAGGGCACGAACTGATGGCCGGACATTCTCCTTCAGGATCTTCTGGTAAACAGCAGAATTCATTTTTCCGTCAATCACAGCAAGTTGTCCTGGTCCTGAGGCAGCAAAGCAGGCCCAGACCATCACACTGCCACCACCATGCTTTACTGTGGGCACCATGTTCTTTTTATCAAATGCTGTGCCATTTTTACGCCAGATGAAACGGGCTGCAGACCTTCCAAAAAGTTCAATTTTAGACTCATCGGTCCACAAAATGTTTCTCCAAAAGTCTTGAGGGTCATCAAGGTGCTTTTTGGCAAAGGTGAGACGAGCCTTTGTGTTCTTTTGTGAAAGCAGTGGTTTTCTCCTGGGAACTCTTCCATGGATGCCATTTTTGGCCAGTGTTTTTCTAATGGTGGAGTCATGAACACTGACCTTAACTGAGGCCAACGAGGCCTGTAGTTCTTTCGATGTGCGTCTAGGTTCTTTTGTGACTTCCTGAATGAGCCGTCGTCGCACTCTTGGAGTAATCTTAGTTGGTCGACCACTCCTGGGAAGGGTTGCAACTGTTCCCAGTTTCCTCCATTTTTGAATAATGGCTCTGACAGTGGTTCGCTGGAGCCCCAGAGCTTTGGGAATGGCTTTGTAACCTTTTCCTGAATTATAGACTTCTATCACTTTTTTTCTCATTTGTTCTTGAATTTCTTTGGATCGTGGCATGATGTGTTTGTTCTTGAGATGTTGTAGCCAACTTCACTTTGTTTGACAGGAACTATTTAAGTGATTTCTTGATTCAACACAGGTGGTGACAATCAGGTGTGGGTGTGGCATGTAGAACTGAACTAAGTTTTCTCAAAACTGTGGTTAGTCACAGTTAGTTTGTGATTTAACAAGGGGGGGCAATTACTTTTTCACATAGGGCCAGATAGGTTTAGATTTTTTTTGTGCACTAATAAATGGAATCATCATTCAAAAACTGAATTTTGTCTTTCCTTGGGTTGTTTCTGTGTGATATTAAAATTGGTTTGATGATCTGACAATGTTTTGAGTGATAAATATGCAAAAAACACAGAAATCAGGAAGGGGGCAAATACTTTTTCACGGCACTGTATAGCCTAGAGGAAAGGCATCTGGAAGTGCCAATCAAAAAAAAATGAATTAACCCAAAGTAATGTACACTTTGTGTCAGCTCCAAGCCTGGAAATATAGAGGAAGAGCATCTGGGTTAAAGAAACATACTACAATGCCAATGGTAATGACTTGGATGGCTCTCTTAGGCTACATTCACATTTGTAATTTTTGGTCCTGTTTAGTCTTGGCCTAGACTCTTCTTCAATAACTAGCCCTAATAATCTGATACGGTCGGGTAAAGATCATCTGAAAACATTACGAAAATCATTAAAACTCATTATTTATCCCAAAAACTAGCCAGACTTTTTGACTTCTTATCCTTAACAGTGCCTCTTTCACCACAGTGACAGTATAATTTGCGTGTGTGTGTGTGTGTGTGAGCGCGAGACATTCTTTTTTAATTGGGAGCCGTTGTGTGTTGCCAACAGTTGCTCCTCTTGAAAAACGATGTAACTATGGGGAAAGTAGCTGAGCAATGTTTTCTGCTTCCCCATTCAAGTCTGAAAAGAAAGATTCATTATAATTCATATTCAAGCAACCAACACTGTGGCCTTCTATTAGATTCAGAAGCATTCAAAGGCAACTTGTGCATAAAAGATCTACTATTCAACAAGCTAGGGTGTAATATAGTAAATAATATTACAGCTGTCATTAGATTTAAAGGTGCACTGTGCAACTTTTCTGGTACAGGGTCCATCACCTGCTTGACTTTTCTCAGAATGTTCCACAGTATGGCATTTAATTTAATATCTCCATGGCCAGGTTACAGGTCAGATCTGTGGAAAACTGGACTCACTCACAGTAACAATGCATGAGTTTGTGGTAGTTTTGAGAAATAAAAAGTCCTATAACATAATTAATGCAAGATGTATTTGTTTTAATTGTTTAATGCTATACTGTGGAACATCCAAGGCAAAGTTATAACATCACCATGGAAACAAGCAGATGGCACACCCTGTACCAGAAAAGATACACAGTGCAGCTTTAAAATGTGTTTGGATACGTGCAACTAGTCAAACCAACTTGGATACCCACCTATTTAAAAATGTACACTATGTAACATTTGTGGATACGTGCTCATCTCCAGGGAGATGTCTTTGCTTTGCCAGGAAAGTTTCACAATATGTCTTTAAACTTATGCATCTCCATAGAGAGCAGGTTCAGCTCACAGTAAGAATGCATATTTTTCAATGTATTTTTGAGCAGTAAAAATGCCAAGATAAATAATTTAATTTCATACTGTGAAACCTTCCAAGCAAAGCAAAAACATCTCCACGAAGCAGAAAAGTTACACAGTGCAGCTTTCATTTTAAGTGGGATGAGTTTAGTCAGATCGCCCGTTTCTTTTCTTGTCTATGTGTCCGGTACAAAATAAGGGCTTGGTATAGTGATTGTGAGTGGGGCATTAAGGAGGGGGTAAAAGCAATGAGAAGAGGAGGGGCTGAGTGTGACAGGTGGAAATCAGAGCAGACCCATTTCGCACAGTAGGAGTCGAAGTGCAGAGGGGGGAGGGGCTTCGGAGGTAAATGGGCGGGGCTATGGGGCAGGCATGGGTTGGTGTCGCCAAGGAAACCTGTATAGTTGGATGCTTCGTTAAGGCCAGTCTACTCAATTCTCAATCTCTTGTATTTGACACATACAGTCTACTTTACATGCACAATAATAACTGGCATTTGCAATTAGACATTTCATTTAATTCATTTCAGATTTTAATAATGTATTTTTCTGACCAGTTATGTGGCATTTTGGCTATCAACATCTTCTCTTAGCATTATCAAGGTTTGTAAAAATCCAAGTTTAATTTTGTACAGTTAAAATCACATTATAGATTGCCACTGCGCAAGTTGGGGCCCTGTTACAACCAATAAGGCATCATGTCTACATACATGGCTTGCATACAATGTTTGCATACATAAAATCGTAAGAAATCTGGTGCAAAAGCCCTGGTTGTGTTGCATATTTTGACATTGCCACATCTGCGTCAGGAAAAATCAAAATTAAAAGGTGCACGTGCAACTTTTCTGGTGGAGAATCCGCCACCTGCTTGTCTCCACTGAGGTATTACTGTTTTGCCTTGATTATTTCACAGTATGGAATTTTTTAAAGGTATTTTTGAGCTCTAAAACACCTGTAATTGAAGAAATAAAAGGGAGATAAGTTTAATAGAAAGAAATCACATCTCCATGGGGACAAGCAAGTAGCTGACCCTCCACCTTAGAAGATACATAGTGCACCTTTAATTTCACATTATTTGTAAATGCCAGTAAATTTGATTGTGCACCAAAGAATATGAGAGCGATAGGAGCCAGGCCAGTGGAAAAAATAGCCCCTTTTACATCCATTTCATTCACAGTATACAAAGCAATAGTGTGTTTTCAAATACTGTATTAGTGTTAATTACTGATAGGGATAAAACACATAATTAGCCTTTTATAGTAACACATATTGGCTTTTCAAATGGGACAAAAGTGAGAATACATCAGTTTCTATGTAAAAGGGGCCATGCTTTCTTATAGTGGTACTTGTATTAACATGACAGTGGAGGACAGCGGTCATTTGAATGTAAAATACACTTTTGTCCATATAGTTGGAATAACATATTTTAAACTTCAAATTAGGAAAAGTTAAAGTTGTCAAGCATTCATTACTGTAACAGGGAGCAAATATCTGATTAAGCCGTGTCAAAACATAATCACAGAGGTCAAATAAGGTCAAATAAGGTTATGAAATTGACGTGGCGTTGTCAGCTGGTAGAGCAAGCAAAGCAAACTACTAAATATATATTAAAGAAAATGATAATTATAATAGGTCTTAAAATACAATTATTCCAACTTTATGGGTTTAAAGACATTTTCGGTAACAGTGAATCCTAACACACTCCTTGCATAACTTTCATTAAAATGCACCCTGGCTCCTATACACCACACCAGACCATGCCCCCCGTTCCCAGGACAAAAACTCCATTACCCACTGTCCTTCACTTCTCCTCCTTCTTAGGCTCCTCCTCCTTTTTCTCCTCCTTTTTCTCTTCTTTCTTCTCCTCCTTCTTCTCTTCCTTCTTCTCGTCCTTTTTCTTGCCATCGTCCTTCTTCTTGTCCTCCTTCTTCTTGTCTTCCTTCTTCTTCTCCTCTTTCTTGTCCTCCTTCTTGGTCTCTTCTTTCTTCTCCTCCTCGGGCATTGGCTCTGTGGTGAGGATGACTTTGCCAATGTTGTTTCGTTCCTGCATCTTCCTCATAGCATCGCCAACCTAGAAATGCAAGGAAAGGAATCTGGGTTACAAAACAAGGCAATGTTACAAAGACACTTAGAGACTGGTTTTATTTGATTTTAAGTTCAGAGTAAATTCAAGCTGCTAACATGCCCCTGTACATAAACATGTTATTAAAAAGACAGTGTAAAAAAAAGATTTAAAATAAAAATAAAGGATGTGCAAGAATGTCTAATAGGTTAAAGGGCCCATAATATACCATTTTCTGATAATGTTGTTTCCAGCATATTTAGGCTTCTCTCAAACAGAAAAAACTCCATTCCACATTGTGATGTCATGTGGTAATACAGGAAGTGCTCCACTGTGTTTTAAACTCTATACACCTTCACTTGAATCATCAGACCTGGAACTGACAATAAAATGTAGCTGTTAGCTTGCAAATTACCCATCCCCATACCCCTTCATGACATCACAAGGTGGAACAGAGCATTTAAAGCTTTGGAGATGTTGACAGACTAATAAAGGAATACTCAGACACGTGTGAATGAAACAAAACAACTCCGGGTACTTTTTTTGAGGAGGTAACAACATTATAACAATTTTGCGTAATATAGGATCTTTAAAAGTACACTGTGCAACTTTTCTGGAGAGGAGTATGCAACCTGGGTGTTTCCATGGATATCGTTTTCCCTAGAGTGTTCCCCATTATGGCATTAAACTTATTTATCTTGCAGTTGTCTGGAGACAAGCAGGTAACAAACACTCCTGAAAAGTTAAATAGTTCACCTTTATTGTCATTCACTTCACTTTAGTACACCTCCAAGGCAACATTTCTATAAACCTTTTTTTTTTTGCACAGTTATTCCTACATATTGTATTGCCCTTGGTAGCAGCACTCTTAACATCAATAAGGCAGAATCGCTCTCTATGCAACTTTAAAGTTCAGGTTTTGCATATTTATGGAATACCCCAACAATAAAATCTGTTTACAGCCAACAGAAAAGGGATTGCAGGGACATTATTTGGAAACATTTCATGAATTACTATGCAATTTGGAAAAAGGTGTAAATTTGAAAGCAAGAATAACATAGTGGGTGGCATTGTTGTCTCACAGCAACAAGATCCCAACCCTGATGAGCAGCAAAAACACCACAAAACGTGAACTGCACTGTAATAAAGTGATTGGGTGTGTTGTTTTAAGTATTTTTTTTAGGATATAGTATAGACCATAATAGTTAAGAACATAAACCAAACATAGGCCTACTGTACTTATGTTCATTCACCCCTCAGTAGAAATCTGTTTTTTTGGTAAGCTGTAGCCACACCTAACCTGGGGCAAATAAGCAGAAGCATGGCTGCCAATCTACATACCCTTCCTAAACAGTTGCTGTAATACAATCATCAGGGAGGGGGTTCTCTTGCTTTAATACAGTAAGCAATGTCAGCAACTAGGGATTGAACCAGCAACCTTCAGAGAGAGAGATGTATATATTACATATATATTATATATGTTACATATTACTATTGCAGCCACAGCTGCCCTGGGACAGACAGAAATGAGCCTGCCAATATGCACTCACGCCACATTCATACTAGGCAATGTGTGTGAAATGCCTTGCTTAAGGACATAACAGTTTTTGCCACTGGCACCCCCTGTGGCACCTGGAATTCTCAGCGTTCTCCCATCCAAGTATAGACCAGGCTCTGCTTAGCTTCAAGATCTGACAAGATCAGGCTTTGACAAGGAGATCTGGCCACAAACCTCTTGTGCTATAGGATTTGGTTAGATAGAGATTATAGTTTTGTTACTGTAACTAAAAAAAAACTTTAACAATTAACAATTTTTACTTGCTCAGCTGTTTTATGGAAAAGTTGAGCGTTGAATAAGTAGAAGAACTTTACATTACATGCATAAAGCCAAATACAGAGAATACTTTTAGTAGCAGCTGCTGTAGGAGTCTTCTCATATAATCTTAAAAACATATGCACGCTCCACTCTGGGACGATTTGGTTCCCACTGCTTTCTCACAGTAAAACAAATTACGTAGCCCGTGCACTCGCCTAATGTTCAGTATATGAGAAATCACACTGTTGGAGCAGACTTTAATAACGTTTGAAGGGAAATGAGAGAGTAGCTGGTGGAGACGTGGGGGAAAGATGCTCAGCAGATAATACCACAACTGTAAACCAATACAACACGAGGTAATGGCTAAACTAATGGGTTTGAAACATGTTTTATTACTTCAATTGATGAAAGTAGAATAGTTAAAGCTGTACTATATGGTTTGCCGCCTTGTTTCCATGAGGATGTTATTGCTTTGTTTGGATATTGAATACTTCACAGTGCGGCATTAAACGAAGCCAGCCTGCATTTAATAAGGAGTTTTTACATCTGAAAACGCATCAAAAACTCATTGAAAACTTGCTTTCTTTCTTACTGTGAGCAGTGTTGCTACTCCACAGATCTGACCAGCAACTTTTCTGATGATGGGTCCAATCACCTGCTTTGTCCATGAAGATGGCATTAATTTCCTTAAAACTAACGAAGTAGCTTGGATGAGCTGCGAAACGTCTTCGACCAAATAAACTTTGTCCAGTTGACAAATTGAATTTCTCCTTTTACCATGGATTTTACCTGGACGACTGAGGGATTCTTCACACATTTCTTCTCCATCTCCATGGAGACAAGCAAGTGAAATAAAAGTTACATAATACACCTTTAAAAATGTTAATGTTAAGAACCAAAGTACCATTTCTCTATAGGTTACTATTCCCTATGGTGATGACATTAATAAAAATATATTACTGGAAAAGTGAGTTTGGTAAATTAGCTCTGTACAGTCATTATTTTGGTCCAATTATAACACATTATCATCATTAGTCAGGGTCCACATTTTCAGAAAATATCAGTGAGCTTTATAATGTGCACAATTTGGTATCTAATCTCAAAACGGAATGACATTTGAACATCTCCAGAGTATAAAGGGAAATTTCCACTCATGCTGCTCTTAATGTATTGATCCCCCTCCCCAACTTTGACCGCTGAGGCCTGTTCGGTCTGTTCCTGTCTCCAGCTCTACCTCCTCTGCCTCCGCTCGAGCACAGAGGACCACCTAACAACCAACGCCAAGGCAACAGGGCCATCTCCTAGCAACGCCAAGCCTGGAAACGTGGCCCTGACGACTTTGGTACGCAGCAACATGGGAGGAGGAGAGATGGAGAGATGGAGAGAGAAGAGAGAAGGAGAGAGAAGAGAGAGAGAGATGGAGGCTAGAAGGGAATAGAAAATAAATGGAGAAAGAAGAGAGGGGGGAGAGAGAAGAGGAAAGAAAGATAGGAGAGGGAGATGGAGGAGATGGGGGAGAAGAGACAGACAGTGAGGAGAAGAAAATGGTAGAGAGATGGAGAGGGACAGATGAGAAAAAGATGGAGAGATAATAGAAAAATGGGACAGGGAGACTGAAGATAGACAAGAGGGAGAGAGGGGTGATAAAGGAAAGGAAGGAGGGGGAGAGGAGGAGGAGGAGGAGATGGAAAGGAGGGAGGTATATGAAAAGACAGGGGATGGGAAATGGATGAGAAGAGAAAGAAGCAGAGAGGGAGACAGGATAGATATTGAAGAGAGGTGAGCGTATAGATGGGAATATATAAAGGGACAGTGAAGAGGAGATGGATGAGGTGAAAGAAAGTGAGAAAAGACAGAGAGGTAGGAGAAGAAAGAGTGAAAGAGGGGGGCTATTACAGAGCAACAAGTAGGACTGCAAGACTAATCACTGCAGCCATCCATTACACTGTCATCTACACAGAGCTAAATATTCTGCCTCGAGTCTTCTGTCCCTTTTCATCATTAAACACATTTTTTACAACATTGTTCACACCTAAATACTACTGAATAATCTTTGAATTCATCATTCTTCATTCATTCGAAATCTACTCTTTCAAATTCTTTCTTAGTTTAGGTCCTAGTCCGACAGTTACACAATAAAGGACTATACCTTGATGGATGATGGAGCTGATTAAAGATGCATTATGCAACTTTTCTGGTGGCGCGCATGCTACCCGTTTGTCTCCATGGAGAGGTTATTGCTTTGCCCAGAATTAAACTTGTATTTCTTTAAAATAATATCATTTATTCAATTACAGGTGCTAAAAATACCTTAAAAAACATCTAAGTTACTCCTCCACAGATCTGACCTGTAATTTGGTCTAGTTATGTCACCACTACATTACATCTACACTGTCTCTTTAACCACATGTTCTTGCTTTTGTATGTTAATGCTTTTGTGCATATTCATTGTTGTAACCTTGAGTCTTTAGAAAGGCAGCTAAGAAATAAAACGTATTATCTGCTTGTTTCCATGGAGATAGTCAAGTTTAATAAGCAAACACATCTCTATGGTGGATACTCCATCAGAAAAGTTACATTTTGCACCTTTAAAGTTCCTATATTATGCAAAATAGACTCTTGTGAGCTGTAAAGATATGATGTTGTTACCTCATAAAAAAACATGTTTGAGTGACCATTTATTAATAGTTTGTCTGCATCTCCAAAGCTCTAACTCAGGGGTGTCAAACTCATTTTGGTCCGAGGGCCATATCCAACCTACTTTGATCCCAAAGGGGCCGGATCAGAAAACTCATGGCATATATACCCCAAAAATAGCAATAATTCCAAATATTTGTGCAGAGAAACGTAAATCTATTACAGAAGTCTTTATTTGATGAACTCTTTAAGATAAGACTTTATTGATCTCACACAGGAGAAATTCACTTGCCACATTAGCTCCAGGCAGTTTAGTGCAAAAGAAAGAACAAAAAAGTGCATGCAGACAAGATAAGTAATAATAATAAAATAAGTAAATGTAGAAAAAATTGCACGTTTAGACTATATGGTGGAGTTATACAGTCTGATAGCGGTGGGGATGAAGGATCTGTATGATAGCCATGGGGATGAAGGATCTGAGGTAATTTTACAAAATATTATAATATTATGAGCAACTTGAAACATTAAGAAAAATGCAGTTTCAACACAAGCATACAGGTTTCCCATTCACCTCCATGAACAAATAGGAATTAGTCCATTTTTCTTGGAAAATCCTGCACTCTGCGTCCACTTTTCTCATTTTTGACATTTTGCTGATGAGGGTATCACGGTCAACAGTCAAAACGATGGTCCTTTAAGAGCGTATGGAAAGAGGCAAGTCTTCATTTGTGCTGCTCTGGTGGGAGGGGCCACGCACAGAGGCGCAGGAGACTCTGCTATGCTAAGCCGCGCAGAAAAGAGGCGCAGAAAATTACCAATATTTTAATAGAAAATTTAAATATAATTAAAATATTTTAATAGAAAATCAGCCGGGGGCCAGATTAAAGGTCTTGGAGGGCCCGATCTGGCCCCCGGGCCGCATGTTTGACACCCTTGCTCTAAATGCTCTGTTCCACCTTGCGACAGTTAACAGCTGCTTTTACCTTTTGTTCAGTAGAGATGGTCAATTCCAGGTTTGAAATTTACCAACTCATTCTAGTGAAAGTGTATGGAGTTTAAAAACACAATGGAGCATTTCCTGTACTACCCCATCACATCACATTGCAAGATGGAACAGAGTGCATTCAGTTTAAGTGTAGAAATATTCAGGATTTGTGTGTTAATCACGTGTGAATGAAACAAAACACAACTTTAGGTATGTTTTTGATGAGGAAACAACATAACATAGATCAGAAAATAGCAAAATATGGACCCATTAAGTTCTTATTGCTAATTTTTGTGATAATTTCGTGCTAGCTGCAGATTGTTACATACACTATAAGTCATTTGTCTAATTTAAATCTGTAGTCCACAAGCATGTACTATTGATTAGTGGAAGCGCTGGCCTTTTGAGGATGCTGTTGTGATAAATGGGGTCAGGGCGTGGCATTAGACAGCGTTAATCAGGCTCCATTAGATATTATGGCCATCCTGTTCACTCATTTACAACAAGATACAAGCTCTTTATTGTATGGTACCATCACAATTAATATTCCAGATAATAAAACATGGCTCTCTTGTCTTGTCTTTAACACAGGCTCCTCCCAGAGACAGACGCAAACACCGACCATAGCATGTCTCCATAGAAACAAGACAGGAAGGAAAAAAATACTTTGTGAGAATTAAGACAAGAGGAAGTCAATATAAGCGTTATGAAAATGGAGAGATCAAGGAGAAGGAAGGTGATGCATGATCGACAGTGAGACCTGGGCCAAGTAGGATATAGTGATAATGCATTTGTAATATACTACTATAAGTTTGAGATGCTAAGAAATTAAGCAAAAATAACTTCATTAATTAGAGGAGGCTAAAATCACATTATTGGTATTGATCACAGGCTCCTGAAAATGTGCTGTTTAAATTTGGTATTTTTTCCAAATTTTTCAGACCAGGAGTTTTCAGACCATTTTCAAAAAATTTTGGCAGCGTTTGCTAATGTGTGCACTGTGTCACCCTGGTAACTGCTGAATATTACTCCATAGACAAACATGCAGAACACCGCAGCGTTATGTCAATGCAAAGTATCGATAGACAGCAGATTATACCCATAATAAAAATAACACTAGATCAAGTAAGGAGTCATAGTTAAATATTAATAAACAAATACGTAGGCCTACAGGTTTCATAGAGGAAAGGAATGAACTGGATTATTGAAACGCAACAGACCAAAAAGGCCAATTCCTGAAGTGAGAGATGGAAAGCATTAAAAAAGCCTCATTAGAGACAGCACTTTCTATTCATGGGTTTCATTGTCTGGTTTATTGGAGCCATTTTGAGGTCTTTAAACCACTGAAAAAAGATATACAACTTTTCATTATTCAGAAAGCCATGGATAATCAAAACACTGTCAAAAAATGGCTCACCATTAACTTCTGACAGCAATTTTCATTCTCCAGTGAGTTTGTCTTTTTGGCACTTGAGATATTAGCTTCAGTGTTAAATTAATTTGGCTGGCCACACTCTCAGTCTTCTCCAGTAAAAAAATGATAACTAGAATAATCAGATAACCCAGTATTAGAGCTGATGTTTTATGTGTGTTTACAAAAGAAGTCTTTGTAAATACACATCAAAAACATGTGTCAGTTTTCAATGGGTTTTCAGAGTAACTGTTGTATATGGAAGACTAAGTACAGTGGATTTCAAAACAACACTTTCAATCTTTAATATTTCCTCTTTTATTTTTGTCTTTGCTCCAATATTTGGAAACCACATTCAAACCCGCACAGGAGTGAATAATCCTCAATAAACATCAGACACAACTGTACAATAACTCACCCTTATGCAAGGGTGCAATTTATGCAATTTCTCCTTACTCACCTCTTGTACACTGTGTGCACAATTGCAAGTATATCATGATTTTTATGTATATTCTCCAACTCCAAGCTGTATAAACTTGAATTCTTATTGGATTTAAGCATATCAGGTTATGTGTATTTGTCTAAGGAGGGAGGGTGTGGCCTAAGGAGAGTAACACCCTATATCAAGGTGTGCAGAAGGCAGCTTCTTTTCCTCAGGCAAAAGGGGCCGAAAAAGATTTAACTGATTCTGAAAAGTCCAAAAATGTTAAATTAAATCATTTTTAAAAAGCTCCAGAAATCAGATTATAATCACAGTTTGGTGTTACTTTTTTGGACCTAAAAGGCACTTTACCACATTTGTATACTCTTTAAAATTAACTAGTTCTGCTTTTCACATTTTCAAGCCACTATAAACATTTCAATAATCTGATAACTCCAGAAATCATGTAATTATTAGACTGTTAGTATACACATAGCCAATGCAGACAGTGTGGCTAGTGATAAGATGCACTGTCCTCCGTTTGGCTCAGTGAAATGACCACACCCAGTCTGAGCAGATATTGTACAGCACATGATTTTCATATGGATTTGGGAGGTGCAGCTGTACAAAACAAATGCACCCTCGAGAAATGACTCATCCAAAAACACGTTGTAAACCTGCTGAACTGTGCAGACATATTTCTCCAATGTAAAGAGGGGAGAGGCTTCAGCTCAGGGGGTATCAGACAGATGCTGGTGGGCGTGGGTCAAATTAACAACTGAATTAATCTAAATTTTTTTTTTTTTACAATTCCAGTGACAATATATAAAAATTATATTATGGCAATTTGTCTGAAATGTGCTCAAATGTGTCTGTATGTCTTAGTGGTTCTGTAGTGCTCAGTATATAGCAGAGACAATATAATAACAATATAATTATAATCTATCACACTAGATCATTATGTTGTAATTAGCATATTTTCCAACTTTTTTTCTGCTCTTACCTGCTTGTTCGGTTGCACACTTTGAAGATTATGTGTATAAGGATAAGTGCTTCAGAAACACGATGTTTCTGCTCCATTTCAACCTCTATTTTGTCTGGATTTTAACTTTTTCACCGTTGCTATGTGCGTTGCTATGTGCGCTGCGCGGCGCAGTGTGCGCCGGAGGAGCTGCCACGGAGGACGCGCAGAGGCTGACGTTACTTTTTTGTGCTGTTCTTGATCTGTGCGTTGCAACACTGGAATTTCCCCACTGAGGGACTAATAAAGGCATATCTTATCTTATCTTATCTAAAATTTCCGCATTAGAAAACTGGTGGCCAATGGGAGCTGACGTCACCGTAAACAGAGAGTCTGCAACTCTGATGGATGAGCCACTTTTTTTTTTTTTTTTTCATTTTACAAAAATGGCTACACGGCACTGCTATGCGTATCACTGATTAAAAAAATAAAAAATTGAAAAAAAGTAAAGTACAGTACAAAGTAAGTACAGAGCAGTGGGCATGTGCTTTTGGCAACCTTGAAGACAATATATAATACACATAATACACGTACATACTAATACAGTTGAGAGATCATCAGGTCCAGAATATTGTTTTCAGGGTTCAATAAATGTATAATGTCTTATGACCCATTTAGTAACTAGTGAATGCAGTTAATGCATGAAGTTGAATGAAGTTAAGCCTACTTGAAGAATAAACCTTTGTTATAAGTCGTTTTCATTGTTTCATATCAGGTATCGGCAGATAACGTCTTTATATCTGAACTGAAAATGGTTGTAATTTGAAATGCTACAAGATAAAAAAATACACCTTACAAAAAGACTAGAAAGGTGTGCTGGCTTAAAAGTGCACTGCGTAACTTTTCTGGTGAAGGGTCTGCTTCCTGCTTATTTCCATGGAAATGTTATTGCTTTCCCTGGAATGTTCCATGTTATGATATTCAACATATCCATCTAGCATTTATTCATTACAGGAGTTTCTGTTGCTCAAATTACAATAATTCCTTCTCTGAACAGAGGTGACTCTCCACAGATCTTAACTGTAATGTAGCGTAGTGCTGTATCCTGCTTGTTTCCTTTGTGATAGAGGGAGAACTCGCATTTCCATGGAGACACCAGAAATTTGCGCAGTGCAAAAGTTCAGTTACTACCCACTTCTTTCTTTCTAGCTTTATTATCACCGTTTTATTCATTTACATCATTTTCACATCCTTTCAGGTGGTGCAGAGCGTAAGAGGAAGTAAAGGCTTCGGCTTTGAGGAAGGGATAAAAATAAAAGTGTAAAATTACAACTACTTACTGTAACCAACACTGCTAATACTACTACTGCTACTATTTCTGCTACTAATAAAATGGAGAGTAAACACAAGGATAATGCAGTAATATGGTTTTCTGTTCAGAAGTCTCTCAAAAAAATCTCTTACCTCTCTTAGGTTTTGGTATTTAATTGAGTCTTTTAAAACATCTCCAGGGTACCATATTGTAGCTCTCTTAAATTTCTAAACAATTTCTGAAACTTACAAGAAGTGCTCCAACGTGTTTATAACTCCATACACCTTCACTAGAATCATTTAGATATTTTCATCCCTGGAATTTTCAGTTTCTACTGAACTAAAGGTAAAGGGTACCTGTTAACTTAAAAACTACCACATGACATCACAAAACGGAACAGAGCATTTTGAGCTTTGCAGATTGAGTAATATCAAAGGGTTACTCAAACATGTGTAAATGAAACAAAACACCAGGTATGTTTTTTGAGGAGGCAACATTATTATAACATGGCTTAAAGCTCACAAAAGTCAATATAGGACTTAAGGGTTGTGAAAAAGCTCTTATAATCTTATTATAATAATAATCTTATATTTGCCTACAAGCCAAACGTTGCCAAATGTAGGAGTAGAGGACGCCATCATCTACTTGCTGCAGCGGGCGCTCACCCACCTGGAGACCGCTGGGAGTACTATGAGAGTCATGTTCTTTGACTTCTCCAGTGCCTTCAACACCATCAGGCTGGCACTGCTGTGGGGGAAGATGGAGGATGCGAGAGTTGATGGACATTTCGCTGCCTGGACCATCGATTACCTCACTGACCGTCCACAGTATGTGCAGCTGCGCGGTTGTGAGTCAGAGGTGGTAGTCTGCAGCACTGGGGTCCCCCAGGGAACTGTCCTTTCACTCTTCCTCTTCACCATATACACAACACGGACAGCTGCCATCTCCAGAAGTTCTCTGACGACTAGGCCATCGTGGGCTGTGTGTCTGAGGGGAACGAGCTGGAGTATCTGTCATCAGTGACTTTCTGGACTGGTGTGGGCGCAACCACCTGAGCCTTAACACCAGTAAGACAAAGGAGCTGGTGATCAACTTCAGGAGGAGACCACTACCTCACTCACGGTGAACATCCAGGGGCAGGACATAGAGACTGTGGACAGTTTCAAGTACCTGGGTGTTCACCTCAACAATAAACTGGACTAGTCCCACAACACCGACGCCCTGTACAAGAAGGGCCTCCACCTCCTGAGAAGACTGACGTCCTTTGGCGTGTGCAGGCCTCTGCTCAAGACTTGTCATGACTCTGTGGTGGCCTCTGCTCTCCTCTACGCTGTCGTCTGCTGGGCCCCGAGCAGTACAGAACAGGACAGAAAAAGACTCAACAAGCTGGTCAGGAGGGCCAGCTCTGTCCTGGGCTGTCCTCTGGACTCTGTAGAGGAGGTGGCTGAGCGGAGGGTGCTGGCCAAACCTCTCACCCTCTGCACCGGACTGTAGAGGAGCTGAGTAGCTCCTTCAGCAGCCGACTGAGGCACCCCCAGTGCAAGAAGGAGCGCTACCGCAGATCCTTCATCCCCACCGCGATCAGACTCTATAACTCCACTATATAAACATGCAAATTTTTTCTTTATTCTCTTATTTACTTATTTTATTATTACTTATCTTGTCTGCATGCACTTTCTTGTTCAAACTTTCTTTTGTACTAAACTGCCTGGAGCTAATGTGGCAAGTGAATTTCTCCTGTGCGAGATCAGTAAAGTCTTATCTTATCTTAAACTCATCCTGGTGAATAATTAAGATTGTCAGAATGCATAAAGTGAGGAATAACTTCAGACCACTGCAAACATTTTAAAGACTCTACAAGTCTGCTTTTACACCCAAGAAAGTAAAGAAAGTAACACTAAAACTGATGTATGGACAGTCATTAATGTTAAAAGCATACACCCATTTCATAAAACAATATTATCTATCATGTAAATCTAATCCCCCCATATATTTAATCAGAACATTACTTATTACTAATTTGGTTCCATGGATTTGGCCAATGCTTTCTATGTAACACCAACCAGCAAAAGGCTCACTGGGATCAGATTGTGTTTCAGTGAGGATGCAGTTTTCCATAACAACTCTGCAGAGCTCCGGGGGAGGTAGCACTGTAATGTAAACCATCACGATGATTAAACCTGCTCAAAATCAAAACACCTTATGGATGTGAGTATTAAAAGTCTTTTAAACAAGTCCAACACAAACCTGTACAGACTGGATGAAGTGAATATACTTTTATGGCTTAGAAAGAAGTTTGGAGACTGAAGACTTTTTGTATGAAATAGTCTGGGATGGAAAAGAAGTGTGTTGTTTAAAGGTGCACTATGTAACTTTTAGGTTGGGGGTCCGTCACCTGCTTGTTACTATGGAGAGGTCACTGCTCTCCCTGAAATCATAGAGACAGAGATTTAAGATGACATTTATGGCTATTCCTTTTGTGCCAAGTTTCAAAGATTCATAAAGATATTACAACCACAATCAATATTTAAAATGCTTTCCACTATTCCATTATAATGATGTTCTTCTTTGTGGTTATCTGTAATTTCCCCATTGTGGGACAAATAAAGATTTATATTTTCTTTTTCATGTCATCTTCTCATTTTAGCAAGCCATTTTGGATCTCTTGTGTCTTTCAGATGCCCAATGAAGCTTTGAGAACCCCAAGTTTGGTCCCCCCTTGGTTTGGAATCATAGGCCCAGCCCAAGTTTACTGTCTAAAATTCTTTAGAACTATTTCAACTTATCATTCAATACATGGCAGATAGAACAATACATTTTTGGGGTCAGTATTTATTGTGTGTACATTTTCTTTGCACTACTGGGAAATTGTGGGATTTTCTGGCTGCATAATAAATTCTGAGCTGTAGAAGGTTGAATTAATAAATTTTAAATCATTACAGATGCAAACTATGTACTAAACTGTTTCATTCTGCTATTTATTTATTACAGCTTATGATTTTTTTTTTATACTCCAACCAACTTTTCTTATCTGTCCGAGATGCATTTCCTTCAGTGTAATAATAATCATTTTCAGCTGGAGTATTATTCTCGTCTTACCTGTTCGAGATGCCAGGTGGAGTCGATGCGTGGTTTGACCTTGCCCTGCTTGTACAGATCCAGGAGGGTGTTCATGGTCTGGGTGATGAGCTCCGCCTCCCCGTCCAGGTAGCCCAGGTGGTACCCGCACACAGACTTGTTGCCCTGGATCAGACTCAGTGTGTGGATGGAGAACTGATGGTACCAGTTCTTCGCCACCGCAATCAGGTTCTTCTTCTGCCCCGCCAACATGTTAGCTGCACCTGCACAGAGTCAATGAAAAGGTTAAAGGCCATATGAAAGGTTAGACTTACTAATTATGCTAAAACATCCTGTATATCCATTTTCTATTTTTATTTTTTTGGTGAAGTTTATACTTTTACTTGCTGGCTGGAGACAAACCCTGCATGTTTAGGCTGAGTTTTTCTTTCTAACAGAAAACACTCTGTTCCGCCTTGTGATGTCCTGTAGTAATAATAGGAAGTGCTTCACTGTGTTTTTAAACTCCATACACCTTCACTAAAATAATTTGGTTATTTTTTAATTGCCATTCTTTACTGAACTAAAGGTAGAAGGTAGCTGTTAACTTGAAAACTACCACTACTGGTACATCACAAGGGGGAATAGAGCATTTTGAAATTTGGAGATGTAGACAGACTAGTTATAAAGGATTACTCAAACATGTGTAAATGAAACAAAACACAACTCCAGTTATGTTTTTGGGAGATAACAGCATTACAACATGGCTTAAAGCTCACAAGGGTCAGTTTAAGGTAATATAGGAACTTTAAGGTGTACTTACAGTATAGGACCATTTAATCTCTATATTTTACCCATCCCTCAATGCTTTTGGGTCAATCAGGATCCATCTCTTGATCTGGAGCTAGGCTTGGTCAGGTCTATCTTAGCTGAAGAAATTTGCCTATTGTGCAGGTTTAAGGTTGTCACTTGAAAGCTATCAAGCTGAATGTCTTTAAAAATGTCTCCATTCCTTTCATCTGGATGGGTGGTCACAAACTAAAACCAAACTTTGTGACGTGATGGAGGTTAAAAGTTTACAATAATTCCACAATTTTAGCCAAATATGTTTCTTTGATAATGGTCCAAAAAAGGCTCATTAGGTCCCCCATAAATTTGGCTTGAGAGATTTTTTTTAAATCAAACCAGTTTATTTTTGTAGCACACATGTTTAAACAGCTCACTTTCATCTTTGATAAAATTATATACATTGCCAGCGAGACAACCTTTTATGCAACAACTGATCTTAAAATTGTTCCACACATTACACAAAATGTACTCTTGTGAGCTTTAAGCTATGTTATAATGTTATTGCCTCCTTAAAAAAAAACATACCTGGAGTTGTGTTTCATTCACACATGTTTGAGTAATCCTTTATTATTAGTCTGTCTGCATCTCCAAAGCTCGAAATGATCCGTTCCACCTTATGATGTCATGTAGTGGTAGTTTTATGGTTAAAAGCTTGTGTTCAGTAGACAATGACAATTCCAGGGCTGAATCGTGAACTTCATTTGAGTGGAGCCGAACGCTATGGGTGATGTTACACTCGCTTAGTTCACTTTTTTATACAGTCATGATTATGACATCACAAGGTGAAACAGTGTTTTCAGTTTTAGTTTGCAGTTTGCGTGTATAAAATATGTGTGAATAAAACAAAACAAAACTCCAGGTATGTTTTTGATGAGGAAACATTATAACCTAGATCAGAAAATAGGCTAATATGGGCCATTTAATGTTCTGGTTCTCAATAAGTCCTTTAGGAAAATTAAAAGTTTTATAGAAGATTTTCCAAGGACAAGAGAAACACAGTGACCCTTTGTCCTTTTTCAAATGTTGCGCCCCACACAGCTCCCCAAGTAGAAAACGTCTCCTCCCACCTCCTCCTCATGCTTGTTTACAGCTGGTGTGCATGAACAAATTGCTGAACGAACTGTTGTTAAAGTAACCTTGCCAGAATTAATTTAGCGACCAATGCGTCAGTCTTTAGACCCTCTGCTTCAGTGCATGCCATCGCTGGAAGGAATCTCCAAGAATGACCTTAGTTTGGCTTTCCTCCTTTTCCCCTTTTCTTCTTTCAGCAACCTCAAAAACGGGCTTACTTTTATCGCTAACTGGTAGTGGATTCTTGTCTGTATTTGCAACAAACTTCGTGCTAACTGAGAGGAAGCTACAGTTGGAAAAAGCCGCCAAGAACCGCTGTGTTGGTTGAGTAAACAGCGTCTTGCATCTGTGCCATACGTGCGAGATGTATGTAAACAACGTAATCCCAATGCGCCAACAAAAGTCAGTTACTGTACACTAGAAACGTAGGAAGGTTGATTGACAACCTTATTTGTTATCTACTGGCTGATCTTTATCTTGCCCCACCAAGACCAGAGTTGATGGATTTTCATTTTCTTTGTTTTGGTCATCATAATTACAAGGCTGCTGCATCTCTATAATGCCATTTTGAACTTTCATTGACAATTTGAAACTAAAACAAATCCTCCATACAACCTTTAATTGCATGAAAAAGTGTTGCTGGATAACATAACATCTCTTCAAATTTATTTTACAGAAGAGCGTTTAATTAAGTATTCCTCTGATATAGACATGAGATAAATAAATACTCAATACTTTCATATTCTCAGCCTTCATATATGACAGTTATGTAAATCTATCTGTACAGGATAATATTCATTTGAGCTTTCTCTCTCCTCACTCTCACCTCCAGATCACACCAAAGCCCTCTTTAGCACCTCTGCTCTTCCTGTCACCACATACTACATGCCCCTTCTGCTTCTCTCTCAGCCATATTATTTTTGGTATCCAACCATGCTACTAAAACAAATCTACCACTAATACTTCTACTAGCAAGGACAATATTATTCATAATTAAAAGTTCTGGCATAGGAAATGGTCAAGGACTGGGTATATAAAACTTAATATGTTTATTGCAAGAGGTGAGCAATACTACACTTTGTCACATAAGCACATACATTTTCTACAATTGTACCTCTCAGATAGTAAAAGTATGGTGTCCAAAAACTCTTACCTAACATTTTTACAGTGTTAACGGTACTCTTACTCGAGTAAAAGTTTTGGTTATTTCTCACACTTTTAGTTAGTGCCAAAATTATTATTTTAACATTGGCAATATTAAATGTTTGAACATTCAGGTTTCTTGCCTCTCTTAGTTTTTCCTCATTTTGGTTTTTACTATATTTCATAGTAAATGTTTGCTCCAGTTACAGATGGGTTTTTCCAATGGTACACATATAAATTACTTCACAATGTTATATAGCCTGTCCAAAATTCATAGTAGCAAAAAGCACAATATTTACTGCTACGATCATTACTTCAACTACAACCACTACTTAAAAGATTGTCTGCTAGTACAATTTTCATCATTACCCATACCACTACCCTCTTGTGTTCCCTCCAATTTTCCGTAGCAGTTACTACTACTACTACAACTACTATTACAACTGTTACTACAACAACAACTGCTACAAATACAAAAACTACTAAAACTACTACTACTACTACAACAACTATTACTACTACAAGTCCTCCTGCCCCCTTTCTCCCATCTCACTGGGGGCAAAAGAGGACACAGGGCCTGCACTCAGCCTCGCTACATACAGAATACAGAGACACATTCCTGGTACTGCTTCATAGGACTCCCATTGTTCACCACGCATACTTGTGATAAGCTGGAAGAGGAGTGAGAGGAAGAGAGGAGGTGCTGGGACAGTACAGAGGGGTGGGGGGGTTGAGGAGGGGGTCTTGGGAGCCAAACGCAGAGTATAGGCCCTGTTCATGGAGATGCCAGCAGTGCCCACTGTAGCGTGAATACTCCTCTGAGATTCACATGGTAACAAGGAGGGCCAAGAGCTTCCTATGGACAGCGAGCAATTTGAGGTCACGCAGCCCTTCAAGAAGCTCATCCATTTTGTTTTGTAGTCACATATGAGTAGACTAACCAAAAAATGTCATTATTTAGAATCAGTGTTGGGAAGCAACTAAAAACATGTACAGAGAATATGTATTTTGGTACAGTGATTTTTTCAGTTGGTGTAATGTAATTTAGGCTTCAAACTGGCTTCAAACTGCACAGAATTAGAGAGAAAATTGAAAACCCCATTCTTGTGGTGAGGCATGAGATTTTTCTTTTTCAATTAGTGAGAGGAAATGCTTCTAAAATGGTGAAACAAATATACAGCTCTTTATGATGCTATGTTGCATCTTTACACTATACATTTAAATGCAACGGTTTAAAAGTAAGGAGCTATGGGCGATTTAAAGAACAGTCTCTGAGGTCCAGTGAATTGAGCCTATTTCATAAAAGACACTAAAATTACCAAAATTGTAATACATACTGACTTGGATCCAAACTTAATTTTGGAGAATCAGTTTGGAGAAAGCCAATGTTTGGGTATGGCCTGAAGCTGTTCATAACAAATGCCACAAATATGTCCATGGCCTTTAAATTTGTTTCAGTAATTCATGTAATTTGTGGTTGGATAAACTATTTGACACATCCCATAAACCATTCAAAGTCATGACAGCAACTTAAGTGTCATTTTCTATACCCAACACAGAGAAGTGGAACAGTCTGTTTTTAAAGTTTAAAAAGATCTTGACTCTTTAAAAGGCCCATGTTATGCTATTTTCTGAGTTATCTTATGATGCCGTTTCTTCATCATAAACACACTTGGAGTTTGGAGTGTTTTGTGTCATATTTAACACTCAACCCCGCATATTTAGGCTGAGTTCTTCACTGAATCAGAAAACAATCTGTTCCACTGTGTGATCTCATGTGATAATACAGGACATGATCCACTGTGTTTTTAATCTCAATACTCCTTCCACCTTACCTGGAAATCCAGAAGGATACGTCTCTGTATTTGTTATACAGATCCATATCGCTGGTACAGCGGTGAGCCTGGATTTTTCCAGGCAATCTTCCACCAGAATCATTTGGGTAATTTCAGAGCTGGAATTGCCAATCTCTACTGAACTAAAGTAAAAAAGGTAAAAGGTATCTTAACTTTAAAACAACCACTAGGTGACATCACAAGGTGAGTGTTTTGTGCTTTGGAGATGTGTGAATGAAACAAAACCAACTCCAGGTACAGTAGATTTTTGAGGAGGTAACAACATTATAACATGGCTTAAAGCTCAAGAATCCTATTGCCTAAAAAATCTTACAATCTTCTATGAAACCCAATGCATTTTAAAAATATTAAACCACATCACAACATTATATAGTCCAATAATATTTTATACCAATAATAGTGATGCGGACAAGACTAAAACGGACATAGTTAAAATGTTGATTTCTATGGTTATACACCAAGTTAAAGAATCCAGTCAACTAATAATAATCAGGTTCAACATTCCCGAATTTGCCTTTTGGATATTTTCATAGTAAAGTACAATGTAATTGATAATGGGAAAAAATGTCTCTTGCCCCACATCTGGGAACATCCTATGAGAATCTGAAAGCTACATTATTAGAACTAGAACTATTAAACTTCACCTGCATGACTTACCATAGGTGATGAGTTTGCCCATTGGCTTGAGCAGATTGTAGCCCTTGTGGGTGTCTGATCCTCCGAGTGGATCCAAGACAATATCACACCCTGAAAAAGCAGAGACACTTTGTTATCATCATTTTTATCAGTGCTACAAACTCACAACAGAAGAGTAGCCAAGTCCTACCAGTTCCCCTCATAGCACAGTTCACTCACACTAATGAAGCCAAGTACTACCATGCACTGTAAAATAAATGACGGTACTAAATAGTAAAATGCTCATATTTTTATATAAAGTTTTTCCACCTTCAAGTCACTCAAAGCATTGACCCACACCGGTGGGTGTATCTTGCCAAAGAACAGAATGACATTAATTTGTGGGAGCTGGAATCGCACACCAACCTGTGGGTCAATGGCCAATGATGGACCAATATTTATGTCAAAAGTGGGATTCGACCCACCAACCTTCTGATCAGTGGACAAACACTCAAACTGTGGACCAACTGAGGTACTGTCGCTCCTATCCATCTACATTCATTTAAAGGTGAAATACCCAGCTTGGGAAGAACTATGGAGTATATTGTAATAGCAGCTGTTACTTCCAAGTTTGCATCAATAAAACACTTATTACCAGCTTGATTTTGTAACAATCATAAGTGACAACCTGAGCATTGACGGTTCACCCCGCTTTACATCATTGTCTGAAAAAGCTGTTCCAAGCTCTGCAAATAACTAGTGATAGTGAAGGTTTGAGAGCTATGAACTAGTATGATTACGGTTAATGCCTGTATGTTCTTACCTGTATGGTTTGAAAATACAATAATACAGCTTTAAAATGTATGCAAAATATTAACTTTGTATTTACGATTGATTTGTAAGCATATAGATCTAGTGTTCTTTATGTAAGAAATTATTGGAAAGATGTCAAGCAAAATTGGCAGCCAGTGTTTAAATGGAGCATAATAATTTCCTTTTAAATCCAGAATGACTTTGCATTGACTTTGCTGAAATCCATGTTTTTCGGCCCTTTATGATATATATTTTTTTCCCTTTATTTTTTCTGATATGCATGTCCCTGATTGGCTAATCTACCTGCCAATCATGTCCAACTGAAAACACAGATTCACCAGTGACCAGACTAACATCAAGTACTGATGTAACACACAAACCCTGCATATTTAGGCTTAGTTCTTCTCTCAAACAGAAAACACTGTTCCACCTTGTGATGCCATGTGGTAATACATGCTCCACTGCATTTTTAAACCCCATACACCTTCACTAGAATCATTTGGGTAATTTCAGCCCTGGAATTGCCAATCTCTACTAAATTAAAGGTAAAAGATAGCTGTTAACTTGAAAACTACAGTTTCATGACATCACAATGTGGAAGAGAACATTTTGAGCTTTGGAGATGTAGATAGACTAATAATGCAGAATTACTCAAACATGTGTGAATGAAACAAAATACAACTTTAGGTATGTTTTAATGAGATAGCTGCATTATAACATGTCTTAAAGCTCACAAGAGTATTTTTTGCGCAACACAGGCCCTTTATTATGTTTAAAAAAGGAAAAGAAAACATCCAATGAAGCAGTGAGTAAAAACAAGGCCATCAAACTAAATCAAGTATTCAGAATCTGGACTAATTTCAAACTAATAAATATCTCTTTCCAGTGCGTTGTTTGTGAGAGGAGAGCAGGGGGAATGTGATCTCTCTTGTTTTATGTTTTGCTCTTGATAAGTTGTCACTGATAAGTTCTGAGGGATAAAACACTTTTCCAATGTTTATCCAGGCCCTAAATGGAAAAGACCATGAGCCAAAAAGACATCAGCGCAACAGGTTTCACTACATTTGCAGCACTCATTCTCCAGGTCACTCCAATGAGACTCTTCATACAAATATTTTAAGACATTTATCCATCCATCCAATGGATGGATGGATAAATGTCTTATTTTCTTCCGCTTATCCGGGGCCGGGTCGCGGGGGCAAAAGTCTAAGCAGGGACGCCCAAACCTCCTTCACCCCGGACACTTCCTCCAGCTCCTCCGGGGGGACCCCAAGGCGTTCCCAGGCCAGCCGGGAGACATAGTCCCTCCAGCGTGTCCTGGGTCTTCCCCGGGGCCTCCTCCCGGTGGGACATGCCCGGAACACCACGTCCAGGAGGCATCCAGAACAGATGCCCGAGCTACCACACTTGGCTCCTCTCGACGTGGAGAAGCAGCGGCTCTACTCCGAGCTCCTCCCGTGTGACCGAGCTCCTCACCCTATCTCTAAGGGTGCGCCCAGCCACTCTGCAGAGGAAACTCATTTCGGTCGCTTGTATCCGCGATCTTGTCCTTTCGGTCATTACCCAGAGCTCATGACCATAGGTGAGGGTAGGAACGTAGATTGACTGGTAAATTGAGAGCTTTGCCTTTCGGCTCAGCTCCCTCTTCACCACAACGGTCCGGTACAGCGACCCCATCACTGCCGACAATGCATCGATCTGCCTGTCAATCTCGCGTTCCATCCTCCCCTCACTCGTGAACAAGACCCCAAGATACTTGAACTCCTCCACTTGGGGCAAGGACTCCCCACCCACCCGGAGAGGGCAAGCCACCTTTTTCCGGTCGAGAACCATCGCCTCAGATTTGGAAGAGCTGATCCTCATCCCAGCCGCTTCACACTCGGCTGCAAACCGCCCCAGTGCACGCATTTTAAGACATTTAATCTGGTTATTTTGTTTGTCACTTCACTGGTCAGTGGCTGTGAGAGAGAGTTTTCATTACCTTTTATACATTTTGTAAGACTGTAAAATAAACTAAGAATGAAACTGAAGAAATACATTTACAATAATGAGAAGACGTGACCTAAGAATTCTTAGGAGCGTTCACACTTGAGTTGAGACTTGTTCTAGGCTCTGGTCTAGCCCTGGCCTAGCTCTGGTCTAGCCTTGTTCCTAGCCCTGTTCTAGCCCTGTTCTAGCCCTGGTTCAGTCCTGATTTAGTCCTGCTTTAATCCTGGTTTAGTACTGCTTTAATCCTGGTTTAGTCCTGGTTTAATCCTTGTTCTAGTCCTGATCAAGTCCTGATTTAGTCCCAATTTGCTTTGTTTTGTGTGCAAGTATGAACACAACCTTAATTTATGTAGAAGTAAAACTACAAACATATCGTTAGCAAGGCAAAGTGCAGATGGCAACAGAAGGTTCTTTTTATGACATAACATAGCCCCCACTGATATTTCAACATTTTCTCTCAAACAGGGCTCACTATAAAACCACATTCTTATTTACTTTCCCTGACGTGAGAACCCAATTCATTACAGGCAAATGTATAGCTCCTAAACTATTACAGACTTGTGCCAGACATTTTAAATTGGACTCCCCCTCCTCATTTCGCCTGTTAAATCCCATATCTATTGATCTACGAATCTCCCAGCACGACTCCGCCTTAACCCTCTTCACACGCACAGACAAAAACCCAAAGTTGGAAAAGCAAAGGTGGCTACGCATTGATCCTAAGACCCAATTAGATCGAGTCTTTTCTGTTTGTCAAATCCTTCCAACTTCCTGTCTGTATCTTATTGAAAACACTACACACTGACCCTCTAGTATAATGGGCCTTCTTTCTCTTGGCTGGCGAGGGGCACAGCAGTGGGCATTTTGAAAAAAAAAAACAGGAAACGGATGCGTAATTTTGTCTGAAAAAAAGAACTTTATCTATAGAAGACGCCAGACTTTATTAATCGCGATGAAGGGGCTATGGACTGTGGATTTGTAATCTCTGGGAAATTACTCAACTACACGCTGACAGTCTGCTCCATGCCAGCCCAATCTGCTGAGAACGTTTTCAAGAGGAAAGACGAAAACTGAAGTTCAATAAGAATGAGGGATATTTTAGTGAGAAGAAAAATATGATGTACAGTGGTACCTCACCTTACGAAATTAATTTGTTCCAGAAGTGGTTTCGTAACGTGAATTTTTCGTAAGTTGAGTAGCCATTTCAATGGAAAAAGCCTGTTTCGTTCCAAGGCCCCGTTCCAAGTTTTTTTTTTATAGTGTAACTTTTTTTTATAGTGTAACACTGTGTTCTGCGTCCTGATTGGCTAAGAGACTGTAGACCCAGGACTAAACGTGGACTAAACCAGGTCTAAACAAGGTCTATACCTGGACTGGACCAGGACTAAACCTGGACTAAACCAGGACTGGACACCAGGATTAAAGCGCCGCGTGCGGGTCTATTTCCTGGTTTCGTGCTAGCTCTGTTATTAGCAGCAGCACCGGTGTACCTCACGAGTCATGGCTGAGGCGAGCAGCGACTGCGTGCGTGGGGGGAAGGGGGAGGGCGGACATGTGTGTGATAGCGCAGCATGACCCGGCGCGGGGCTGCGAGCACGAGACACGTGCTCAACCAGTGCCTCCTCTAGACCAGATCTAAACCAGGTCTAAACCAGGATTAAACCACCGCGTGCGGGTCTATTTCCTGGTTTCATGCTAGCTCTGCCAGTGTACCTCACGAGTCACGGCTGAGGCGAGCAGCGAGGAGGGGAGGAGATGTGCCTCCCCTCGGACCGCACGCAGTCCGAGCGCATGAACGAACGCATGCAAGAGCCGCGGTGGTTTAATCCTGGTTTAATCCTGGTTTAGATCTGGTCTAGAGGAGGCACGGTTTGAGCACGGGTCTCGTGCTCGCAGCCCCGCGCCGGGTCATGCTACGCTATCATACACGTGTCCGCGCGCGGTCTTCTCCGCCCTCCCCCTTCCCCCCACACTTCACTATTAATACATTTTGTTGAAAATCTATGAAAGTTTGAGTGTTTAAGCGAGAGACAAATGTGAGAAAAGTTTAAATCCAGTCTGAGAAAAGCGTATAATGTGTGTGGCTGAGCGCGCATTATTTGAATTTTTGAGATTTCGCGTTTCGTAACTTGAATTTTCTTTCGTATCTAGAGACCAAAATTTAACGTGAAGGCGTTTCATAACTTGGAATTTTCGTTTGTTGGGTCTTTCATAAGGTGAGGTACCACTGTACTTGCTTGTTCACTTACTGAAGAAGGGAGTATTACGTTATTTTCTGATCTATGTTATAATGTTGTTTCCTCATCAAAAACATACCTGGAGTTGTGTAGAGTTTGTTTCATTCACACATGTTTAACTCACAAACCCTGTATATTTAGGCTGAGCTCATCTCTCAAATATGTTTTTAAACTCACTAGATTCATTTGGATCATTTCAGCCCTGGAACTGCAAATCTCTACTGAGCTAAAGGTAAAAGGTAGCTTTTAACTTAAAATTACCACTTCATGACTTCACAAGATGGAATAGAACATTTGAGCTTTGGAGGTATAGACAGCCAAACATGTGTGAATGAAACAAAACAACTCTGGGTATGATTTTTTTGACAACATTCCATTTTCTAACGTGGCTTAAAGCTCAAAATAGTCAATTTAGCATAATATAAGCCTTTAAAGAGGGGGCAGTTTATCTCTGTGGGGTTTTAACTGCTAACACATAACATATTTCGATAATCATGTTACCTTTTATCATTTTGAAAATGCTATAGTCACCAAAAACAGCATAATATGTCATTAATTTCACTTTATTTTTCAAAGCTCTGAGTCTCCCTTCCCTTTGCTCTCCACATTAAGTCACTCCTCCTTCTGAGCACTCTCATCACAATCCGTATGCAAATAAAAATACTGCACAGTTTTGTATCCTGCTTTTGTATATTTATGGGAGAATTGCAAAGCATAAAGGAGGGTTTGAATAGGGTACACAAGAGATTGCTAAATTACTGAAACATGCATGAATGACATCTAAAACCTTCTTAGGCATGTCTTTGACATTATGATAGAAAGGTCCACCGCCATGTCCAAGGTCCACCATGTTTTTATGCTATGTTAAATCAATCAAATTACCTATTTATTACATATATTTAACATGGAAAGTTTCTCTGGATTGCTAAATATTGTTTGAGGGTCCTCAGATGGTTAGACATTTCCACTAAGGCAGACTGGGAGAGAATGCACTCTCCAGAAATGTTGCCCAGAAATTTAATCTAAAATTCGAGTGGCGTAGAAACTCTTTGCTGCTATGCCACCCAAAATATTAGAACTATATGTCTAATATTGCCACTAGCATGCACTGTATTTGAAAGATCAGAAACTTCAATTTGGAAAAGATGAGACCACACATTGGACAATATTTACTCCTCTATTTTTGCAGACGCTCTGGGGCTCTGAGCTGAGGTTTGCGAGTTATGACTGAATTATGACTATGTACTTAATCCACCCATGACTGATAATAGTGTATTTTAATTAAATTAGGTCAAACATTGCAATAAATTGTTTAAATACTAGTTTTCAGTGGGAAGTCCTGAGTCAGTTGCATAGTTATTCTGAAAGGTTTGGAACCCCAGGTCTATAGCTCCCAATCCACTGATTTTATAATGGCTTTAATATTGAAGGGCCCATATTACGCCATTTTCTGATCTGTTCTAATGTTGTTTCCTCATCAAAAACATACCTGGAGTTGTGTTTTGTTTCATTCACAAATGTTTATCAAGCAAACCCTGAATATTTAGGCTGAAATCTTCTCTAAGACTGAAAACACTCTATGCCACCTTGTGATGTCATGTGCTAATACAGGGAGTGCTCCATTGTGTTTTTCAACTCCATACACCTTCACTAGAATCATTTAAATGATTTCAGGTCTGAAATTGCCAATCTACTGAACCAAATGTAAAATGTAGCTGTTAACTTGAAAACTACTGCTTCATGACATCGCAAGGTGAAACAAAGCATTTTGAGCTTTGGAGATGTAGACAAATAAAGGATTATTCAATGAGACAAAACAAAATTTCCAGGTATGTTTTTGATGAGGTAACAGCATTATAATATGACTTAAAAATTGACGTAATTTAAGACCTTTACCAATGGTCTTTTTCACTACTACAAACATTACATATCAGTGCTTATTGCTGCCCCCATAGAACAACACTGATCCACCTTACACACCTTTGGGGCTGATTTTGCGGACCTCCTCCACATAGTCCTTGGTGCGGTAGTCAATGGGGTGTGTGACTCCGGCCTCAGTGAGAGCTTCATGTTTAGAGGCTGACGCTGTTCCGAACACAGTCACATCACTCACTGTTTTACACAGCTGTGTGGCTGCAGTGCCCACGCCACCTGAAGAGAGGGAGAGAGACAGACAGAAGTTTAATATAGAGACATTTGTTTTGATACAATAGAAAAAAACTGGTATAAGACAGATGGTAAAGTAGTTCAATATGGTTTCAGCACAAGGCTAAGAAATATAGTTATAGATTCGGGAAAACTCAAAACACGTCTGCTAGCATAAGAACACAAGATGTGAACTTAAAGGTACAATGTGTAAATTTTCTGGTAGAGGGTCCTTCATCTGCTTGTTTCTATGGACATTAAACAGCTCCATCTTACATTTATTTAATTGCAGGTAGTTTTAGCCCTCTAAAACTCTTTAGACCTTTTAGACCTCTAAAATACAAAGACAGGCATTCTGACTGAGCGGGGTTGCCTCTCCACAGATCTGACCAGAACTTGGTCTAGTTTGGTTTCCATGATGATAGAAATGTTTGATACCATATTATGAAACATTCCAGACAAAGCAATACAATCAATACCCCATTTCATTTCAGCAGTGACAAAGTTAATTTAATGTAATGGCCTTTGGCTAATAAAAATGTTAAGTTCATTTGTTTATCAGTTGCTATGGTAATGCCCATGGCATAGTGATATTAAAACATTAACTGTTGCCGGAACTACCTGTGGGGTTATTCAAGCATAATGCATGGCAGTTCATTATACTATCATTATACCATGGACATTTTTCATTGACCACGGTATAATGATACACTAATATGCATTGATAGAAGACTTTTGTAGTGGTGCCTTCATAAAAAAATACTGAAATATATTTTATTTGACAATTTTGAAAACTGAGGCAGTGCAGACAATATGAAATGTGTGTGGTGAACCGCCACCTTAACGTGGTGGAGGGGTATGAGTGCCCAATTGATCCTGGGACGGGTCAGACTAAGAGCGATTCAGAAGCCCCCATGACAAGAAACACAGCAAGGCCAGTTACTGTCGCGTTACCATGGAACCAGGCCTGAGGTTGGTGCCACCCAGAGTGGACCCACCACCCACAGGAGGATCCATAGGGGGCTGGTGCAGGGAAATATGGGCAGCAGCTGAAGGCAGGGGCCCCGACGACCGGATCTCTGGACATGGGTGTCTGGGGTGAAGGAAGTCTGGGAGTCTATGCTTAGACTGCTGCCCCCGCGACCCGGCCCCGGATAAGCGGAAGAAAATTAATGGATGGATGTGGTGGTTAGTAGTGGACAAAATGGTCTAATCACGGTCCAATAATGAGTTTAATATCACAGACCTTTGTGTTGTGCAGTATTGTGAATGCATAGTACCATCTTTTCGCCAAAAGTCTTGCTGTGGGTCCTATAAATTGATACATAATATTTTGATACATAAGATTTATGGTATTGTGACAAAAAAAATCATGACTGCATCCCTATTAAATGCAAATAATCAAATCTGTTAGCAGTACAGTCAATTGATTTTCAAACCCAATTCTATTGAGTATTGATTCTATAAAGTAACATTTTGCTTTAATAGATTTAATTGCCATCATGCAGAAAACATGGCCTGACCCCATTCCCTGGACCTGTTTAAGTGTGAAAAACACCAGCCCCATAAGTGACATGTGATAATCGAGTTTGAGCATTGTGTTGGAGCAGGCATCTCGTCCTCCACGTCCCCTCTATGCAGGTATATGTGCCTAAATGAAATTTACATAATCAAATGTGCCCAAGATGCCACTCATAACAGCAGCTGTTTATGAAGCAGAGACACAATCGCATTAGCCTCATACCTGCCTGGACCAACACAAGAAAATACAGCTGTGGAGAAAGAGCTATTGTGTCAACCATGAGCCAGCAATCTGTGGGTTCTTAGTCAAGATCAGCTGAAAATCATACAGGTTTTATAAAGAGAATGAATAGCAATTACACAGTTCTGGAAAACATAGGTCCATTATCATTTTTGTAAATAAAAAGGTAATTCGGGGTCTGATTATCCTGATAATCTGATGGTTTTCTTTTTGTCAGATTTCCTCTAATCCGAATCAGTGTGTTTAATTCCCTGCACAGCTCACTATGGGTATCCCCCTTCCCCCAATTCAAAAATTTTGTTTTCAGTCATTCACTATGAAAACGGTAACAGTATCTAAATTCTGGGACCCTTGTATTTGGACAAATATAAAATTAACATTATATGCCAAAACAGTGTGTAAGATGCAAGAAAGTTCAAATCAGAATCATTCTATCAAACAAATCAAACAAAATGTTGTCATTTTTACAAGTAACAGCTCTCCATGTCTGGCGCTCATGTAACTTTTCATATACATTTATTTAATTTAATTGACATGCTTATATCACTTTTCTGACAAGCTTTGCGATTAGATTTGGAATTTATGTTTTAATACTAGGATACTGACATTTTAATCAGCATAAGCATCCAAAAAATTTCACAAAACGGCTGAACTATGAACTGACAAGCTGTTAAAAGAATCACATTTCAGAACATCTTGTACAGATCTAAGCTACAGGGTTAGTCGTTTTTATGCAGAATAGAACAGGATGCTGTTTGGGGGGAAATTGTGATGCGTGCCCTTTCAAATTGTGATTTTGATTTGATTGAGATCAATTTTGCAGCCATATCTGGCCCCAAACAGTTTGATATGCATCTTATTTATTTATTTATCAGATTTAAGAAGAACAGTAAAGCATTCTACATCGTTTTGATTTAAAGACACCATTGAGGGCCCTGCGTGCTTCAGTGGATGTTTGACATGACTGCGTCTGTGGCGGCGGCCATCTTGGTGCTGTTGAGTGTGTGCATAGCTGTGTTGTGTTTGCAGAGGCAGTGGGAGCAGAGTAATAGGTGACTGATAAGCAGCAGTGGCTTGTTTGAAACTCGGGCTTTGCTTGAGGACTTCAAAACGGTAGGCGTCCATAAAGGTCGCTCACGCCTGGCCAAATAAACAGTGTGGCTTATCTGATAGAAGGAAATACAACAGACTACAGAGGCAGAAAAGCAGGGTTTGAAAACACAATATTACACACATATTCTCTTAAAGGGATATGCCACCCCCAGGGCAAATTTGGGCATCTCCCCACAGTCCAGAGACTAAAATAAGTGGTGGAAAGCGTTTTCCTGCTCACCCAGCCATTGTCCGAGTCTGTCGCCACTGACCACCGCGGTATCTGCAGCTCCTCCGCCTTAGACTGGAGTCTAACGTCGCCAGAGAAAGATTTCGGCCAAAAGGAATTAATTTGCTCGATGCGTTTCCCAATTACTTTCTGTGTAGTGCGCATTCATATCGAGTGCAAATAAATGTGCAAATCAACACGGAGAGCTTGCCTTGGTCATTTTGGGTGGGAACTATTTTCCAGTGCGGAAGAATACAGTCGAATCACGCAGTACGCTGCCAGGGGAATCCCAGTTACGCACCGGGAAGGGAGTTCCCCTGTTGCACAACGTGGTGCGTGATTCGACTGTATTCTTCCGCACTGGAAAATAGTTCCCACCCAAAATGACCAAGGCAAGCTCTCCGTGTTGATTTGCACATTTATTTGCACTCGATATGAATGCGCACTACACATAAAGTAATTGGGAAACGCATCGAGCAAATTAATTCCTTTTGGCCGAAATCTTTCTCTGGCGACGTTAGACTCCAGTCTAAGGCGGAGTAGCTGCAGATACCGCGGCGATCAGTGGCGACAGGCTCGGACAATGGCTGGGTGAGCAGGAAAATGCTTTCCACCACTTATTTTAGTCTCTGGACTGTGGGGAGATGCCCAAATTTGACCTGGGGGTGGCATATCCCTTTAAGAGGTGCAACTCGGATACATGGAAGTGTGTTGAATTAAATACACTGGCAAATAAAACCCAGTAACTCAAGCAAGAGCAGAGCATGAACCACAAAAACAGGTGCATAAGTAGTATACATGGATTTTCAGAATCATTAAAAATTAGTTGCCATAGCGATTAACAATTTAAAATGAAATGAAACCCATGAATAGGACTGTGTGACATAAACATGGAATAAGTAAATATGTTGAGTACTGCAAAGAATAACATGGGGTACACAACGCAATACATATTAAGCTCAATTAAAAACAATAGTTCACCAATATATTTTCCTATATTTGAAGCTACCATCCATAGACAGACACAGGGAGAACATGCTAACTCCACACAGAAAGGATCCATACAGCCTTGGAATCAAACCTTCAACCTGGTGAGATAAAAGTGCTAGACACCCTCTGGTATTACGATTGTCAAAAGTATCAAAAATCAAATACTAATCAATACTAAAACTAGTAGTGAAAGTACTACAATTTAATGTTGAAAATCACATTCTATTACCTAAAGAGTATTTTTCACTATTGTGGTATCAGAAATGGTATTGAGTACCAGATCTATATCAAAATAGAGTTTTCTGAAACACTAGTGGGTATCCCTATAATCTAAGGAGAATACATTTTAATTCCAGAAGTGCATGATGTACGCATGCCTTGGCATCTTATCTTTCAAAATTAGATTATATTTTGAAATACTTTATGTCGATTCAAATAAATAATAAAGCCATCTCTGTAGGAGCCAGTGGAGCAGTGAGAATTGGAGCTGTCACATAGACGTTGCAGTGAAGAGTAAAACAATGACTGAATGAACTGAACTCAATGAACTCCCTGTTCACATTTAACCAGAAAGAAGGAAAGAAAAACACTATTCAGAAGAAAATCACAAGAGAGACACTTTGAATAAAGAATCTTTTGCGCTTTACAAAAACAGATTTTCTAGTTAAAATTTTTAAAAATTGTCTATGGGACAGTAGCTCACACATTACAACATAAGAGGGGGAAAAAAACTGATGCAATTGAATTTTCAAAATAATTTTAATAAGTAGTAAAATAGCAGATCAAGTAAGCCAAAAATATACAAATTTGCAAATCCTAAAATATAAAATGTATACAGACTAAAAGTAGTGCAAGGATGAGATGGTGATTTGATATGACATAGGGTTATCTATTACATAAGGGTGAGTTGTTGTACAGTTATATTGAATATGAGTATGGTATGAATGTAGTCCTATAGAACGCAAAATTTATTCTTGTGAGCTTTTAGCCATCTTATAATGTTGTTCCCTCCACAAAAACATACCTGGAATTGTGTTTTGTTTGAGTAATCCTGGTTTACTAGTCTCCAAAGACTCCAAAGTCTCTCAAAATGATCTGCTCCAAAAGCAGTACTTTTCAAATTATCAGTACAGACTGGCAACTCCAGATCTGAAATTATCCAAATTATTCAAGCAAAGGTGTATGGAATTTAAAAACACAGCAGAGCACTTCCTGTATTACCACTTGATGACATCACAAGGAGGACTCCATAAAGCTTAACTTATTTTATTCACAAAACCCATGTGAGAAAGTTTAGGTTAAAAAACAACACCACAAGGATGATAAATCACCATGTCACTCTTAATCTGCATTTCACATGGCTCCCATACCACCACATATACTTCAGGTTTGGGGGCCATTTTGTGTATTGCCAAGAAAAGGAACTGCAACACATTTTGTCAAATTACAATAAACTTAAACATGGACAGATACAAGATAAACACAACGTTTTATAACCAAGAGCCCTATACAGCTTAACCTTATTAAGGACAGCTCCCAGTGCTCTGCCTGAAGTGTGACACAACTTTTGTTTTTCAAAGCAAGGTATTTATAGTACTGACAAATATCGGTCATTAATATCAGCCCAGTTTTACATACCGGGCCGATACAGATATGTTTTTTAAAATGGCGATATTGGCCGATCCCAATGTTAATACCGATATATCGTGCATCCCTACGCCTAAATATGCAGGGTTTATGTGTTAAACATGTGTGAATGACACAACTCCAGGTCTGTTTGTGATGAAGAAACATTATTACATAGATCAGAAAACAGTGTAATATGGGCCCTTTAAACTAGACCAGGACTAGACAGAAGTGACACAGACCGTAACAGAAGGAGACTGCATACCTGACTTCCCTGTAAACATTTTCAGTAGCACTTTAAGCAGCCCGTAGCATGTTTTATAGTGAAATAACTTTAATGATGCAGTGTTTTTCCATTGTAACATAAGTGAGATAAAAGGCCAGTGAAGTGTGTGGGGATGACAGTGACTGTGAGAGCTGAAAACAGAACCAAGTGTTAGTCTGTTGTTCTGTCGTGCTCCAATCTGAGAAACCAACTTTGTGTTGCCAAGGAAACGTGGGCCAAATCACCAGCGATGAGTGAGCAACAGCAGCCATTTTGTTTCATTGACTGCTCTTTGCTTTGGGCATATGTGAGTAGATGATAATGATGATTTTCTGTTTCTGTGGTGATTTAAATATGTATTAAGTAATTTTGTTTAACAGAAATCAATGCAATATAAGGCTGCAAAATTTTTGAGAAAGTATCCATGGGTTTCAGAATAGTAAAAATGCTTCACCGTTGCCAAGTAATTAACACACCAAACAAAGTATAAACATCTTTTGAATGGGTAAATGTCCTCAAAATATCCGACAGGAAGCTGAAACCTATGAATAATTAGAGCGTTGAGATTAAATTTGAAAAAAAAAAAAAAGTGACATGGAAGCTGCGATTAGAGTCACGTCCCCCATGGAAAGCTTTGGCAGGTTGTGAAGACCGCTGCTGCTGAGTCTATGGATTTATCACACATGCCCGGTGGCCCAGTGTCGGTAACTACACTAAGTTGCTAAGTTGTAACGAAGTTGTCATCCACATGTTTCCAAACGTCTTCCTAGCATGAATTGAAGCTATAGCTGATCCAATATTTTGAATTTATTACTCCCATTTATATATATTTTTTTGTTATTATAAGATATTGTTATGCGAGTTACTGAGTCCAAATAATTTCCCTTGTGGATCAATAAAATTTGAGTCCAAGTCTGTCTGATACCAGCATTGGATCAGTGCAACCCTACTGCGGAATATAGCCTGATCATTTGACTTCAAAATTAAATAAATGCGTCCAATTTTAGTAGTAACAGTATACATACACAGGTGCTAAACGAGGCACGAAAGCAATAATTCAGTATCTCATTCACTAAATATATGATGTGGGAAAAGCTGTTTAGTAACAAAAATGAATTGTATTTTCATAGTTTCTATTTTTGTCCCAGACAGCCTCCATCTGACTGTCTCGAGAGGAATGTTATATGCATTTTAATAAACCTGGATTCTAGTTGTTAGCTGCTGTGTGTCAGATATATTTAGCAGGATGTTGCCAGAAGATTACATTTAGCTTGTATTCACGATTACTGACAGCAAGGTCAAACTACATTAAAATTCTTACAGTTCCCCTATATCTGACATTTTTATGAAATTTAACTATCTGTATTATGTTGGACTAATCATTACACTTGTTACTAGGGAATGTGACAAAAAATTGGATATGTCATTGCTCTGCCTGGAATGTTCCGCAGTATGACATTAAACAGCTCTACCTTATATTTATTCAATTACAGATGGATTTATAGCTCAACCCCCCCCCCAAAAAAAAACAAACAAAAAAAAAACCTAGAAAAAAAAACATTCTCACTGTGAGAGGGCTTGACTCTTCACAGATCTGACTTGCAACTTGGTCTTTTTTGGACTCCAGGAAGATGGAAAAGTTTAAGATCATACTCCAAAACTTTCCAGACACAGCAATAACATCTCACATTTGACGTAAAGTTACACAATGCACCTTTAATTTTGCTTGTCATTACTACTCCTTTTTGTTTTTACAGCTATATACTAAATCAAAATCACTTGACTATATTCACAATTGCACACACCCCACATTGAACTAAAACACTTCACATATACAGCACAACTACTGTACAGTTATAGTTAAGTATTGCGTGTAATATATGTAATGTTTCATTAATATAGTGTTATTATATTGTAATCATTAGCAAAAAAATTACATGAGATTTTTTTTTCCATCTTAAAATGTATCAAAAAAAGATACGTATTGAATCATGGGAAAACCATATTGTTGCATCCCTTAAATCTCAGAAAACCTTGTGACCCTGCCTCATGAGACTGAGGAGCTGAGCCAGGACCCCTCTCTCCTCCTCACGTCTCATCCCATCACACGGGATTGTACACTTCATATACTGCTGTTAATCTCTGCAAATATGCACAGGCTGAGACATGCCTGGGAACATTGTGTGGTTTGTATATCTTTCATACAGATTGGGTGATTTTAATGATGTCAAAGCTTTTGTTTATAGAAAATAACATGGAACCAAATGGGGATGAGAAGGAATGAATCTATATTAGGACTAAACCAGGTCCAAACCAAGACTGAATCGGGCTGGTCTAATCAGGAATAAATTAGGCCAAAACCAGGGCTAGACCAGAGCACTACATTGGTCTAAATCAGGCTTGTGTATGCTGAACTAAATCAATGTTAAACCAAATCTGCAGTGCAAGGTCGAAATGAGGACTAAAACCAGATCTGAACTGGGTCAGCAGGACAAAAATTTAAATAAGAACAGACCCAGGACCACACAAGGAAAATACTTCATATGCAAGACTGATTTTGATACCACAATGATGAAAAAACAACCATTTTAATAGACAATAGACTTATTTAACACAAAATAGTAGTTTCCTTAATATTACCATATTCTCTTATTATACAGTAGCTCTGATATCAGTAATGTTGTTCAATTTTGTCCTATTAATATAATGTTTTTAAAGTATCTAGTTATGCTAGTTTTAATATCTAGGATCTGGGCATCTTATTTTTAAAACTCTTTGCTTAAATTGGGTTCAGATAAATATAAATCACAACTATAACAGGTCTATACCAGGTCCAAGTTTAGCCTGAAAAGACAAAAACCAGCCCAGAACAAACCATCCACAAACACTTAACCAGAAGAGCAACTTGAGCAAATTCTTCTCCTTAATCTCATTTGTTCTGCACAAGATCTAATTGACTTATTTGCACTCTGGCATTAACCAAAAAGAATCCACCTTGAGCATTTTGTTTTCCACTCCGCAGCAGGATGCACAGAGCAGCCCTGTCTCTGCGTAGAGCCGTACATACTTGGATACTTGGTTTTTGGCACGGATCGGGACTTGGCTGAAATAATGCGACTGTTAGGAGTGAAGAGGAATTTTCCCCAAAACACAGAGGAATCTAGACTCACACTGGGGTCACTGTGACTGGCCCACGCCCTCCACTCCACAGTCAGGGTGGGACAATATAAGATTATAGTTTTTAGATTTATGATAGACCGTTTGGCGTGCATTCAGTCCTTTATCAGTCTGACAACTCTAATACTTTAAAGCAATACTAGACAGTTTAAACAATATTTAAAAGGTGCTCTGCGCAACTTCTCTGGTGAAGGGTCTGCTACCTATTCTCGTCTCCATGGAGAGGTTATTGCCTTTTCTGGAATGTTCCATGGTGACATTCAACATATCCATTTAGTATTTATTCATTATGTGTTTCCATTGATTAAAAATTCAATCATTCCAGTGAATAGGAGCGACTCTCCACAGATCTGAACTGGTAATGTAGCATAGTGCCGTAATCTGCTCGTCTCCCTCCTGATAGATGCACTTAATCTACACTGTGGGACATTCTAGACAAAGCAATAACATCTTCATGGAGACAAGTAGGTAACAGGCCTTCACTAGAAATGTTACGCAGTGCACCTTTAAGAACATTCTCCAAGGAGATGGATATGTTTCACGCAGTATGGTGGAATATTTAAGAAGTAAAAAGAAGTTTCAGTCCAATCTAAAATGACAAAGAGTGGCAAAACATTTACACAGTGGGGCTTTAAATACTTAGATAAAATGAAATATTTTGCTGATATGGTATTAATGTTTTATTTCAGACATGTTCAACACACAAACCCTGCATATTTAGGCTGTTCCACTTTATGATGTCATGTGGTAATACAGGAAGTGTTCCACTAAGCTTCATGACATCACAAGGTGGAACAGAGCATACTGAGCTTTGGAGATGTAGATAGACTAATAATAAAGGGTTACTCAAACATGTGTGAATCAAACAAAACACAACTCCAGATAAGTTTTTGGTGAGATAACAACATTCTGACACGTCTAAAAGCTCACAAGAGTCAATTTTGCATAGTCTCTCCAAACCTGTGATTATACTGTGGCAATGGTGGCCGACAGAGAATGATACTTAAAGTGGGCTAAAGAATCTCTTCTCTTCACCCTGATTCTGCTACAACAAGAACAAGGCCAACCCAAATAAATTGACATTTTATAGTCCGCTGCAGCTCAGATCCAGGCGTGTAATGGAGAGACGGGCTTTAGGACTTTAGGTATTACAATGTGTTATGTAACTGGGGACTGTGGTTTGGAAAGTGAAGGAGCTTCTCTTTTTATAAGTCTAGAGAAATAACCTATCACAACTGACTGGGGGTGAATATTTCTTGGTAGTAACTCAATGATTTATTACTTCTATGGGGTATTAACTGCTTCCACATGAATGCGTGAAAAGTCCCTCAGTCGTCCAGGTAGAATCCATGATAAAAGGAGAAGTTCAATTTGTCAACTGGACAAAGTTTGTTTGGTTGAAAATGTTTCGCCGCTCATCCGAGAGGCTTCGTCAGCTCTGGTTCTAATGCTGGTTAAACCCTGTTTAAATCTAGCTGCCGGGAGGAGCTACCTACCCTGAAAAACCAGAGCCAGAGCTGACGAAGCCTCTCGGATGAGCGGCGAAACGTTTTCAACCAAACAAACTTTGTCCAGTTGACAAATTGAACTTCTCCTTTTATCTTCCACATGAATGAATTTATAACATACAGATCATGATTTTGTGATAAATTTTGCTCATTACCTAAAATAGTTTAATCGTGTGTCTAATGACTTCCTTTTCAATGTAGAACTCCCTCTTCATCATGCCATTTCACCATAACAAGCAGTGGATTTTCATTTAAGTTTCATTTAATTTAATAAAAAAAAAAGACCATGTGATACTTTTTGAACCCTGTGAACTCGAGTCTGCTTTTTATTCTAATAAAGTTTTAATTATACGCTTTCTTACTTACAGTTTGAGGAATTTTAATAAAATCTTAGCCTTGGCAATTTCTCTCATTGATTAGATCCTGAATAAAAGGAGTTCTCAGGCTAGCATTTAATTTGTCATATACATAATTTGTCATATACATAAACGATTCTCTTTAAAATTAATAAAAGATTTCATATCCCATTAAAGAGTATATAGTCCCATCACTGTAACCCACTACTTTCTGTATATAAGACAAGTCCAAATGCCATGACAGAGCAGTGAATAACACTACATTACCCAGGTGCCCTTGCTCTGCACCTGCCTCTCTGTTGTGGTTTCATGAGAAGGAGGCCGATGGTACACGGGGTTATAAGTCAACGTCTGCAGAGGGGATATGCAAATGGAGCGCTCTGATTGGTGGATGGGGTCGGAGGTTGCCCTGGTTTCGGTGCAGCTGACGTTGCCGTAGGCGATGCCAGGCCGCGGGAACACAAAGAAGTTTAGCTCCACCCCTCACTCGTGCTCCCATGGTCAGACTTCAAACTAAGATTCAAACCATTTTAAGCCACTGACACAGTATTCCAAATAATAATACCTAAAGCCTGAGATGTTATCGTTGTGAAAGACAAATTCCTCGCATATTCTACATTAGGTTTTCTTGCCAAATTATCCTGTTATTGCTAACTACTAGTGCAGAAATTCTGTCTGCAATGTGTTAAAATGACTTGAATTCTTAAAATGTATCTTTTAGAAGTAATTATGCCTGATTTGCACACTTTTAGTTAGGATCTTTTTTCTAACACTGTTTCTCATTATTATCATTAATTATTATTGTGCATTTATTTTGGTTTGCATCATCAGTATCATCTTGCATATCTGTCTATTTTTATGTGTGCATCTTTTGGGTGTGTCTTGTGTTTTTTCTTTGTTGTGAAGCACTTCGTAATTAAAAAAAAAAGTGCAGTATAAAAGATTATATCATTTTATTATAATAATGTACAATTAGAACAAAACTGTTGCCAGACAGACGGACGGACAGACCATGGACAAAGCATTGACAGACCTTTCACTAGAAGTTACACAAGCAGCACTTTTAATGGATCCATAAAAGCTGTAAATGTAATACAATCTAAGACTTCTGTAGCTCCTTAATAATAAATGAGGACAATAACTACAGCCCTATCCTTCACTCAGACTCAAGGCAATACAAGATGTTTTATAACATCTTCTCCCATGCATTTTATTTAACCCTGATGGTGCATTTAGCATTTCACATTTCCCCTCTGTATTCAGCTGTGCTCCGGGTTAGTTGCCACGGGGCTCGCCTCCAGTGCAGGCAGGAGATATGTTCAACCAGGAAGTAGTACTCACTCAAAACCTCAACAGACACACAGACACCTGCTAAGACATGGGGGAATTATCATATGAAATAAAATACAAAAAATGTTTTTACCATTGATTGTGCGTGTGAAGCTCTTAGGGCAGCTGGTGTTGTAAATGTGCTATAGAAATTAAACTGACATTGAAATACATAGGGCAAATAAAGGGGTTATTTTTGTGTCATGATTTTGCAGTATTTAAAGGTTTGCAACCTGTTTGTCTCCATGGAGATGTTTAAATTGTCCACAATATGACATTAAACCAATCTGTCTTGCATTTTTATTTTTATTACTATTATTTTTATTACTATTATTACTATTACTATTACTATTACTATTATTATTACTATTATTATTACTATTATTATTATTATTATTATTCGATTTATTATTACTTATTTTATTATTATTATTACCCATCTTTATGCCATTTTTGCCTGCATGCACTTGTCTTTCTTGTTCAAACTGTCCCTACCTGGAGCTACTGTGACAAGTAAATTTCTGTGAGATCAAAGTCTTATCTTATCTTATCTTATTGCTCAAAAAACATTTTATCCATTATCCATCTATGTATCCATCTATAACATGCATTATTGCTGTGAGTGGTGTTGTTTAATGTCACACTGTGGAACCTTCCAGGCAGAGCAATGACATATCCATAGAAACAAGCATGGACCCTCCACTAGAAATATTATGCACCTTTAAAAATGACACAGTATCTAGGCAGAGAAATTCTAATTGTGCAAGCCAAACTAAAAACTAGGGCGTGTTCCTATTTAGTCTGGTCCTGGTTTGAACCCAGTGTAGTCCATAGATTTAGTTTAATCTTGTTCTAATCCTGGTTTAGTCCTAGTCAAGTCCAGGTTTAGTTCTGGTTTTAGTTTTAATTCAATCACACATCCAGCGTGGCATGTGCAAGTGTGACCACAGCCTTAATAATACTTTATATACTTCATTATGTTATCCCCATCTAATTATCCTTTTGTTTACTCTCGTAAAAATAAAAAGTTTAAAGCAGACCTATTATACAAAATTGACTTTTCAAAGCTTCTAACCATGTCATCATTTACTCACCTGAAGTTGTATGTGGAGTGATTCCTTTTTTGAGCAATCTTTAATCACCATGTTGCCGTCAACCCCTGTTTTCACTTCCACTGGTACACGCCCACTGCGCTGTTCTTCCATCTCCAATTTTATTTTCTTAATCAGTGATATGTGATGGATTCGGCACCAGTGCATAGTCATATTGGTACAAAAAATTAAAAATCCATGGCTTGCTAGCGTGACGTGCAGCTTTAGGCATACACCATTTCAAACACAATATACTTTCTTTAAAACGTCTGCTTTTTGACTTGTCTGTGTAAGATATTAAAGATACAAGTTCCATATAGACACTTAAATCCAGACAAAGTGCTGGCACAAACAGTGGCATGTACAGCCATTACAGTTAACAAGATCCGCCACGCTCATTTGTCACTATAGGAAGTCTTAGATTACACTCAGAAACACAGCAGCCTCTTGGAAAAAACATTCGAAAGCACAAGCTGCTATGCAAGTGTTACTGGAGACACTGTCACAATTACAGCGGAAATGTTTGATACGACTGATAAAAGCGAGATCTGACATGCCAGTCTCTGAGGGAAACTTTATGAGAAGGAGGATGAGAAGAGGAAGATGATAAGAGGAGGATATGAAGAGGTGGATGAGAAGGGGAAGAGGATGAGAAGAGGAAGATGAGGATGAGAGGAGAAGGATGAGAAGCTGAGGAAGACAAGGTGAGGATGAGAAGTTGAGAAGAAGAGGATGAAAAGGATGATGAGAAGAGGAAGAAGAGAATCTGAGGAAGAGAAGAAGTGAGGAGGAGAACGAGAAGACTAGAACAAGAGAATGAAAGAAGAGGATGATGAGAAAAAGAAGGAGAAGAGGATGAGAAGGGGAGAATGAGAAGAAGAGGATGAGAAAAGGATGATGAGAAGACGAGGATTCAAAGACGAGGACTGGCAAAACAGAAACAACATCCTATATGGTCATGTTAATAATACACTGGCAACTAAATATTAAGTATTTTGTAATTTAAAGATGCAATAATGTAATTTTCACTTATTGCTTTTGCCTGGAGTGTCCTTTAAATTTAAATTGTGTTCCTTGTATGTGTGATTGCAGAAATTTGTTTTCTGTATACCAGATGTCCTTCCCATCATAAACAGCCACACAGAAAACAGCCACACAGAAAACAGGCACACAGAGAAGGCAACGTGGGTGAAGTGTCTAACAAAAGAACAAAACACAATCATGTGATTTGAACTGGCAATCTTCTGGTTTCCTCAAGTTCATTGAGCTGTTGTGAAGCTTTTAATACTTTAACCTGCTAAAATGTGGCTGAGCTGGTAATAGTATTTATTTGGCTTTATTCGCATGACCAAAATGTTTGATTAATTACACTTGATTTGTCATCACTCAAAACACAATACAGTACACTTGACTTGCCCCCTAAATAAAAAGGAAAGGGGTGGACGTCATTGTGAGAAGTAAATCTATGCAGGAATGTGTGATGTGGGTGCGGTGGCAGGGCCAGCAGCCAGGGTTCACAAACTATAAGCCAGGTCAGGGAGAGTTGAGAGGAAAAAAAGTTGGCACAAAGCAGCAGGATCTATAAAAAATCCTCTCAAGATACACAACAAGAAAAACGTGCTTCATCAATGACAAGGAAAGAGCTGAGGAGAGAGGTTGAGGAGGAGGACGAGGAGAAGGAGAGAACCAAAAAGAAAAATTATGTGCACTTCAGAATTAGTTTGGACCACTGTTTACTGTTTATTAAACAAAATGGATTCTTGTGAGGTTTCAGCCATGTTATAATGTCGTTACATCATCAAAAACAGACCTGGAGATGTGGTTTGTTTCATTCACACATGTAATGAGTAATCCTTTATTATTAGTCTGTCTACATCTCCAAAGCTCACAATGCTCTGTTCACCTTGTGATGTCACAAAGGGGTAGTTTTCAAGTTAACAGCTCCATTTTACCTTTTGTTCAGTAGAGATTGGCAATCCAGGGCTGAAATCAACCAAATGATTCAAGTGAAGGTGTATGGGAGTTTAAAAACACAGTGGAGCACTGTAAGTGAATACATTAAAGAATATACAATGCCCTATTGTGGAACATTCCAGGCAAAGCAATAAGATGATAAGCAAGTCAAATAACAGTAATAGAAAAGTTATACATGTTCACATTTATTCACTTTTTATTAAATGAGTCACAAGGCTAGTTCTGTATTGCTTTATTCTTATATCTCATACTTTAAACTTTTAAATGAGTTAGGAAAAAATACTGATATAATGCTAATAAAACTGAAAACAGCAAGTAAAAAAAAAATTAATCCCATAAAGTCAATAAATTCAAATTATAGGCCAGAGTTTTCTTCATTTCTATACAGGCACTGATGAAAAATTAATTCAGATAAAAACTTTGGCTCTCTTAACCATTTACAAAGCCAACTTTTCCCCAGTACCAGTAGGATCTTAACTTCTGCCCAAAACACAAGAGTAATATTCTGAATTCATGTCATTTCAGGTCATGTCTGTATTTCATTTTTCAAATGAGGGATGAGAAGAGAGAGGAGACAGGAGAGGGGGAAGAGGATGCAGATGTGGTGGAGCAGTGGTGGACACAGGCACGATG